>WSPJ01000173.1:0-30827 GCA_009764595.1 Geothlypis trichas
GCAGCAGTATGATAACACAGAGTGATACCCCAGCACTGGCCCTGAGATATGATGAAAGGGCTTTGTGACATCACAGAGCAGGCTGTGACATAACAGAGTAGCTGGATTCATCACAGAGTTTCCTGTAATATCACAGAAATGACTCTGTGATATCATAGGTTGGACACCATAGAACGGATTCTGCAGCACAGGCTATCTGTGTGACATCACAGAGAGACTGTGACATCAGAGACCAGGCTGTGACATCACAGAATCGCTGTGTTGCCTCACAACATAATTGTTTTAATTAATTGTGACATCATACCATGGGCTGTGACATCACAAGGGGCTGTGTGTATCTACAGGAGGCTGCAAGACCTTACAGGGTGACCATGTGACATCACAAGTTGTTGTATGACATCACAGAGAGGACCGTGTGACATCACAGGGCTGTGGGACATCACAGGGGCTGTGTGAGGTCACTGGGGAGGTCACTCTGCCCCAGCCCCCCTCACAGCTCCCCCCAGAGCAGTCCAACCCTGCTCGTGCACAGCGGGGTCCCCTGTCCCCCGGGTCCCCCCGCCCCTGGCCCCGCAGCCTCCCCCAGAGGATGTTCCACGAGATCGACCCCAGAGCCTGACACGGGGACGGGGGGCCGGGGCCCTGCGGGTGGCACAGGGGGACAGGGACCCCCCGGCAGCGTCCCCGTGTCCCCCAGGGCCAGAGCCTGGGCCAGGGCTCCTTCACCCTGTTACCAACGAGGCCTTGAGAGGGCTGAAAAAATCCCCAGCAAGGGATCAGCAAAAACCAGATTGAATATTAAGGGACAGCAGCACAAAGTTCCTTGGCAAGAGTCACTCTGCTCCTGAGTGGACACTTCAGCCAAAGCAAGGAAACAAAGCAACAACAAAACCAAACAAAAAACAGGCAATCAAACCAGCAATGAACTGAGAACTGTCCCTCTGTGTGTGTGTGTGACAACAGAACAGTAAGGGCAAGGATGAAAGGAATATGGCCCAAAAGCTTACAGAGCTCAAACTTCACAGGACTTAACTTATACTTTAACTTTAACTGATACCAAAATGTCACAATTTAGGAAAAGAACAGCACTTAACTATATTTAACCTAAATTAAAACCTATAACTTTTCAATTCAACAGAGGAATAAAACTTAACAATCCTAAACTTAGCTAATAACTTAAATTAAACTTAACAACTTAGCAAAAGAAAAACTCTTAACAGCATTCAATTTAGTTTAGACCTCGTGACTTAACCTTTCCTACTGATATCTGGATATCTGGCTGACTGAGCTACCCAAGGCACTCAAACCCCTCAGAGAGCAGCATTTCTGCCACATTTCCCCTGCACAGGCACTCCTGTGTGCACACAGACACAAAGAGTCTGTGCAAGGCACCTGTGAGAAATTCCCCTGAGGGCAGGAAATGCTCCCTGTGGATCCTTTGGCATCTCCCCAGCGGGTGAAGGGTTGAGCCTGGAGGAGTGGGGGGATGGGCCCAGGCTCCGTCGTTGTTGGGGATCCCCGAGTGCAGCAAACGGGAGAGTTCCCGGCTGGGAGAGGCCCCACTCAGAGGGAGTGGCTGGCCCAGGAGAGCTCCAAGGGCTCCTTTTGGAGCGCTGTGTGCAGGGCCCCAAGAGAGGGGCTTCAGTCCCAGCCATGGTTCATCCTGGCCGCACTTGGCACCAACAGCTTTCTTTGGCAGTGTGAGAACAGGGATGTTGTGCCACGGAGGGAACAAAAGCAGTTCCCAGGGCTGCTCCTGCAGAAAGCAGGAGCTGGTTGGGCAGCAGCAGTGGCTGGAGCAGACAGTGTTTGTGATGAGCTGCAGAGGAGCTGAGCCCAGGGGCTGTTGGCCAAGGCCGAGCCCCAAGGAGCATTTCTCAGCTGGCAGGGCGGGCTGAGAAGGGGAGGGGGGAATGCAGCAGTAGAGGGCCCATGGAACCAAGGGAGCATTGTGACACTGTGGGGCCCTCTGAGACCAAGGGAGCATTGTGACACTGTGGGGCCCTGTGAGATCAAGGGACCATTGTGACACTGTGGGACCTCATGGAATCATGGAGAGCACTGAGACATTGCTGGGCCTCATGGAATCAAACAGACCATACTGATGCTGTGGGGTCCATGAAATGTTGGGATCATGGTGGCACTGTAAGGCCCCATCAAACCAAGGGTCCATTGTGACAACGTGTGACCTCCTGGAACTGTGGTGGCCATTGTGACACTTAGGGATGTCATGGAACCAAGGGTCTATTGTGACACTGCGAGACCCAGTGGTCCCACAATGGTGACAAAGGTCCATTGTGACATTGCAAGGCCTCATGGAACCATGGAGAGACTATTAGGACACTTCACAGTTTCATGGAACCAAGGGGCCATTGTTACACTGCGGGGCACCATGGAACCAAGGAGACCATTGTGACCCTGGGGGTCCCCACAGAACCAAGAGGAACATTGTGATACTGTGGGGCCTCGTGAAACCAAGAGGCCTTTGTGACACTGCAGGGCTACATGGAACCAAAGCTCCAGGGTAACACAGAGGGGCCTCCTGCCATCAATGGTCCATTGTGACACTGTGTAGCCAAAGCAGACCATTGTGACACTGCAAACCCCCAGGGTCCAAAGGTTCATTGTGTCATTGCAGGGCTCATGGAACAGAGGAGTCACATGACGTTGTGAGGCCTGGGGAACCACAGAGACCATTGTTACCCTTCAAGGCCTTATGGAATTCTTGGGACCATTGTGACACTGTGGGACCCCATTAAACAAAGAGTCCTTTGTAACACTGCTGGACCCCTGGAAACAAGTCACCATTAAGGCACTGTAGGGCCTCATGGATCCCAGACACCATTGTGACACTTGGGCCCTACAAAAGCAAGGAAACACGCAACAGGTTTGGCTTGTTTAGCCTCACAGGGGCCACCTGACTGGTCCAGCTGACCTTGGCATGTTGAGGGTCTGTCACCCTGGTCTTTTAAGATTTTCTAAGACTTCTGATGTTGACATTGTTGTAGGGAATTTTCTCGGGCACTTGTAAATTACTTATGGTTTGCATTCCTTCAATGGAGGAGGAGAGAGTTGATGGACTGTTGGTTTAACCAGTGTCATTGGAGAGGTGTCACTGTCACCCTCCAATCCGCTGTCACTTTTGTAAAACTATAAATATTTGAGTCAGAAAAACAAACGTCCCTTTTTCCTTTCACCTTGAGAGCGGTGGTGTGCTTGTGTTCTTTCGTGTCCTGTAGTGACATCTGGTGACCGCCGAAGTGTATTGCAGCCTAGGCTGAGACACTGACAGCGAGTGAGTTTGGTGAGGTGTTTTCCCCCACTCTTTTGGTGCTTTGCCTGCTGTTCTTGGGGCAATGGCAACCTCTGTGGGTGTCGGGGAGGATTCCCTCATTTTGGACCTCTGGAAGGAGCTTCTGGAGTGGAAACAGGTTTCTGTTTCCTGGGATGATTTTGAAAGATTGATTCTGTGGGCCCGAGAGCGAGGGTTTTTTTCGGTCCCTGGGAAGGTGTTCTCCAGGGAGGAGTGGTCTCTCGTGGGGGTCCACCTCATGGAGGTTCTCTTTGATGACTGCACTCTGGACGTGGGGTCACTGTTGGCGCAATGGTGTCATGGTTTGACACTGGCATAATGCCAGTGCCCCCATGAAAATTCCCTCTCCCTGGCGTCTGCTGTGAGGTGGTACCCGGAATAAGTAAAGCAGACTCCTACTTAGGGGAAAAAGAGAAAACTTTATTAACTAAACTAAAAAAACTAAACCACAAAGAAAGAAAATAAAGACAAGGAAAATGAAAACTGCACAGAAACACTCCCCCTCCTCCTCTCACCAAATTCCCAGTACATTTACATTCCCCAAAATCACCAACTCTTGGTCAGGCAACCACCCTTTAGATAATCAGATCTTCAGTTCATCAAGAGTAGAAGGAGTCCTTCTTGTGCCACGGACTTCTTGTCACAAGTAGCATCTCCTGGAGAGCCTTTTGCCATTGTGACATCTTCCTTCCATGCCCAGTGCTCTCACCACCGACATGGGGCAGGGGCCTGCTTTGAGGGTAGTCTTTTTAAGGATGCCTTGTCTCATTCCAAATAGAGCAGAGTCTCATCTCTGGGACCTTTGCCCCTCCGTCATTTCTTTTACACCCCCTGGGGCTGAGGGGTCTCAACACTGAACTCTCTTGGCTCTGAGTCCTTGCTTCCCCCTGGATGCAGTCTCTGTATCACAAGGAAGCAGTCCACGGCTATACAAAAAAGAGTCCAGCAAAAAATGCCACTCCATCCCTTCCGTTCCTCCAACATCTCTCTCCCACTTGCCAGACCTCCCCACTGGCCCATTTCCTTCTTCATCCTCTACTCTTATCTCTTTCCTAGGAAGGGCTAATGGTCTGTAAAGTTTTCATTGTCCACAAAGGGTTAAAAGCTCTCACAAGCGGCTGGGCTCCTCGCTGCACACCCCCTCCCCCGTTTCTTCTGCCGCAGCAGCACATGGTATCACATTCCAAGATAACAGTCCCAGGCACGGCTCTCTCTCTCTCTTTCTCTCTCTGGGGGGGGGGGCTGTCCGATGGCTCCTGGGGTCTCTCTCTCTTCCACCCTCAGGGGGGCCAGGCCTACCTCTCTCGGGCCACGTGGCTTTTTTTCCTCTCCCCCCACCCAGCTAGCAACTGGGCCAGGGGCAGAGATCTAACACTTCCCGCCAGAAATTCAAAGCGGACTCCGAGGGGGAGAGCCCTGCTTTTAACCCCTGCGTGGTAGTTCTTAGAGGCATGTCCAAACATCCCCAGTGCCCACACCAGGTGCCAATATTAAAATCTGAGCACCCTTTGGCCTAACCACAGCATATCCCAGAAATCCCAAAAAACATATTTGCTGTGCAACCACCACAAATCTCGTGCTCTAGGCAGCAATTTTGAAATCAACAGGGCCTTGCTGGAGTTGTTGGAGCCCATTGCAAGCAGAGCCTCCTGCTTCAGCAGGAACTGCCTTTGCTGTGCCATGAGCAGGGCAGGTCCCGCTGCAGGAAAAGCCCCAGGCCAGCCCCAGCACAGGGAAGGGCTCGGGCACAAGGGCAGAGTGCCGTGCTGGGAGCTGTGCCAGGGACAGCCTGAGGCACCAAAGGCACCTTGGCAGCAGCAGCTTCTTGCAGGCCATGGCCAGAAGCCTCCCTTGGCAGCCCGGCCTGGTGGCCACCACTGCAGAGCTGCTGCCTCAGGGCTCATTCCTGCCTGGGCTCTGAAAAGCCACTTCTGCTCCAGGAGCCTGACTGGGAAGCCATTGGCCCCAGCACCTTGGGGACAAGATATTAATGACAAAACTCTTCATGCCAGCAGAGCCAAGGCAGGGGCAGAGGAAAGGGGAGAGCCAGGTCCAGGGGACAGGGCTGCCATGGTGATGGCTGTGAGGTCACTGCCCCTGCAGCAGCCTGGCTGCCCTCAGCAGACATTCTGGCCAGAAGCGTCGTGAGGGCACCCAGCACATCAGAGAACGCACACTACAGGAATTCTGTCCTTGGGGAGGGCAGGGGCTTTCACTGGGTCAGGTTGCACAAAACTCCTGATCTTGGACAATGCCTGGGATGGGATATCCAATTTTCTGGAAAAAGAGCTGCAGTTTCGAACCACTTTCATAATTGTAAAATATTTCCTCCTTCTAACAAATGTAAATCCACCAACATTCAGTTTAGAGATATTGACCCTTCTTCTGTTACTGAAAGATTTAAGAGAAAATAACGTCAATCTTTTTTTTTTTCCATTTTTACAGATCTTGGAGAGGTTCCAAAAATCACCCAGACTGGAGTTTGGAGGCCTCATCACAAAACCAGCAGGGAGAGTCTGCAGGCTGTGGGCTCAGTGGTGTGGAGACTGAGGACAGAACAGGAATAGCCTGGGAGGGATTGAAGACTGGTTTCAGAGAGACTGGAGCTTTTCTTCATAGTGGGAATGAGCCTGAAGAAGACATAATAACACCAAGGGCAGCTGGGGAGGTCCAGACTGGACACCAGGAGAAAGGAATTTCCCTGCCAGGTCACGGCTGTGGTGCAGCACGTCCCCCAGAAGGAGCCTGGAGCAGCCCAAGGCTCTGTGTGGGCAGGCAGAGGCAGGCAGGAGGCAGAGCTGTCAGCAAAGGAAGGGCCCAGCCAGGTGGGGCAGCCGGGGGATGCCGACAGCCTGCAGGGACAGAGGCGCAGGGCAGGGACACCGTGGGACAGCCTGGGCTGCACAGGGCACAGGGATGGGCAGCAGCTGCAAGGTCCTGTCTGAGCCAACTTGGGCAGCACTTTGGCCATGGCAGACACAAAGAGCACCAAAGCCCCAGAGGGTCATTACAGTCCCTGTGCTGTGTCTGTGCTGCTGAGCTGGGCCGGGCTCCTGGCCCAGAGGCAGCTCCTGGCAAGGGCAGCGCTGCAGAGAGACAGCTCTGGCCAGGAGCAGCTCCTGTGCACAGCCCAGCAGGGCTGGGCCACTGCCAGGGCCCCTCAGGGACACCAGCAGGGCACAGACAGAGCTCACAGGGGCTCAGCACTGCCAGGGGCTGTGGCATGGCCCAGAGGGGGCTGTGTCACAGCAGCTCCTCTGTGGCTGTGTCATAGAGGCACAGAGCAGCTGTGACATCAGCAAGGGGCTGTGTGACAGCACAGAGTGGGCTGTGTGAGTTAACAGGTTGGGCTATGACAACACAAAGTTTGTTGTGTGAGGTCATTGAGCAGATAGAGCATCATAGAGGGAACTCTGTGACATCACAGAGCAGGCTGTGACATTATGGCATGACTGTGTGACATCATAGAGTAGGTTTTGAGTTCAAAAGGTGGCTGTGACATTGCAGAGTGGCAGTATGACATTACATGGCAACCACTGTGACATCACTGAGAGAGTTGTGAAATGTCACAACTCTCTCAGTGATGTCACAGTGGTTGCCATGTGACATACAGCTGTCTGTGACATCATAGAGTCGGGTTTGAGGCCATAGAGCAGACTCTGCCATCATAGAGGGTGGCTAAGTGACATCAGATAGTGGGTTGTGACATCAGTGGGTGGCTGCGTAACCTCATAGAGCAGGTTATGACATCACAGAACAGACAATGACATCACAGAATGGCTTTCTGTCATCACAGTGTTTTCTGTGATATCACAGTGCACCTGCATGACATTCCAGGGTGACATGGCAGACTTGGCTCTGTGACAACACCAGGGTTGTCTGTGATGTCCTGGAGTGGGCTGTGACATCACAGATAGCTGTGTGACATCACAGGTGACTGTGTGACATTGCAAATAAGCTCTGTGGCATCATAGAGGGCTGTGTGAGGTTACAGACATGGCTGTGGGAGGTCACAGGGGCATGTGACATCACAGAGTAGCTATGTGACATCAGTGGGGCTGTGTGACATCACAGGGGGTGTGTGAGGTCACTGGGGAGGTCACTCTGCCCCAGCCCCCCTCACAGCTCCCCCCAGAGCAGTCCAACCCTGCTCGTGCACAGCGGGGTCCCCTGTCCCCCCGGGTCCCCCCGCCCCCGGCCCCGCAGCCTCCCCCAGAGGATGTTCCACGAGATCGACCCCAGAGCCTGACACGGGGACGGGGGCCGGGGCCCTGGGGGTGGCACAGGGGGACAGGGACCCCCCGGCAGCGTCCCCGTGTCCCCCAGGGCCAGAGCCTGGGCCAGGACTCCTTCACCCTGTTACCAACGAGGCCTTGAGAGTGCTGAAAAAATCCCCAGCAAGGGATCAGCAAAAACCAGATTGAATATTAAGGGACAGCAGCACAAAGTTCCTTGGCAAGAGTCACTCTGCTCCTGACTGGACACTTCAGGCACACCAGGGAAACAAAGCCACAACAAAACCAAACCAAATCCAGGCAATCAAACCAGAAATTAACTGAGAATTGTCCCTGTGTGTGTGTGTGTGAAACAGGACAGATAGGGCAAATATAAAGGAATACAGCCTAAAAGCTTAACAGAGCTTAACCGGACTTAGCCTTAACTCATACATTAATCATCCAAGTTTAACAAAAGAACAGCACTTAATAGTATTCAACCTAACTTCATGTGTCCATGTTCAGAAGGGTCTCAGGTTGAGGGAAGAGATGGAGGATCTGACTCCATGTTTCAGAAGGCTTGATTTATTTTTTTATGATATATATTTAATAAAACTATACTAAAGAATAGAAGAAAGAATTTCATCAGAAGGCTAGCTAAGAATAGAAAAGGCAGAATGATAACAAAGGCTGACTGTGATTGGTCAATTAATTGGAACAACCAACATGGGCCAATCAAAGGTCCACCTGTTGCATTCCACAGCAGCAGATAATCAATGCTTACATTTTGTCCTGAGGCCTCTCAGCTTATCAGGAGGAAAAATCCTAAGGAAAGGATTTTTCATAAAGATGTCTGTGACAACTTCTAACCTATGACTTTGCAATTTAACCGGGAATAAAACTTAACAGTATATAACTCCGCTTATAACTTATATTAGACAACTTAGCAAAAGAACAACTCTTAGCAGCATTTAACTTCACTTAGATCTCATGACCTAACCTCACTTAAAGGCCTGACTGACTCAGCCATCCAAGGCACTCACACCCCTCAGAGAGCAGCATTTCTGCCACATTTCCCCAGCACAGACACTCCTGTGTGCACACAGACACAAAGAGTCAGTGCAAGGCACCTGTGAGAAATTCCCCTGAGGGCAGGAAATGCTCCCTGTGGATCCTTTGGCATCTCCCCAGCAGGTGAAAGGTTGAGCCTAGAGGAGTGGGAGGAGGAAGGATCCAGACCATGGGCTAGCGTCCTGCTCCAGCTTTTAAACCCCCTGGGCCTTCATGAGGCCCGCCCCTGGGGTGGGACTGCCAGTTGGCTTGTCCAATCAGGAACAGGGTAGGCACCAGCTGCTAGTGTGTGATTGATTGATTGATTGATTGACAGTTGGGCTAATCAGAGCTGGGTTAGCATCTTCCCCTGCATTGTGATTGACAGCTCTGCCAGGCCAGAGCTGGGGGCGGGGCTCTGTCCCACCACAAACCAAGGCCTGACCCGGCCCTGGCCCCACACGGGCATTCCGAGCATCCCAAGGTGTCTCGGGACATCGATCTCATCCAACCTCTGACAGCGACCACGGTGACACTGCAGAACCCTCATGGAAGCCATGGGGTCAGTTGTGACAATGGAGATCCAAGGAAACTGTGGTGAGACTGTGGAATCCAGGAATCATGGAATCAAGGAGACCATTGTGCAAATCATGGCCCTATGGAAGCAAGGATCAATGATCAAACTCTGGTTTGATTGTGATTGATTTAAAATAGAACAAGGAGCCATTGTTTCACAGCAGGGCTGCATGGGGCCAATGGACCCTTGTGACTCTAGTTGGGGCTCATGAAACCAAGAAGCCATTGTGACATTGCCAGACCTCATGGAATCAAGGAGCACCATTGTGACAAGTGTTAGGGACCCATGAAGTCAATGGAACATGGAACAGGTCTGCCTGATTTGGCCTGCTGGGGCTGTCTGACAGGTCCCACTGAATTGACATGTCAAGGGCCACTTCCCATCTGGGGAAGCACTGGGGTCTGTGTTTTATTCTATGGGAAAGACGGTCTTTCTTGTCTAGGCATCCATGGCCAAAATTTGGATTCTGTGTCTAAAATTCTCTATATCCAAGGGTTACTCCCCGGACAAAATCTGCCCATACAGTCAAGTCTGGCTAGTCTCAGCCTCTGGTGACTGCCTCTCATCTGCCCCTGCACCACTGGGGCTCACTTGTTTCCTTCCTATGGAGACCATTGTGACATTGAGGAGCATTGTGGAACCAAGGGGCCATGGTGACACTGCAGGCCCTTGTGGAACCTGTTCCACTGTAGGAACTTGTGGAACCAAGGGGAACATTGTGATCCTGCAGGGTACCATGGATCCAAGGGGCCACTGTGACACAGTGGGGCCTCGTGGAGCCAAGAACATCTTTGTGGCTCTGTTGGGGTGCATGGTCCAAAGGAACCAGTGTGAAGCAGCAGGGCTTTGTGGAACCAAGAGGCCATTGCTGCATTTCAGGGCCTTGTGGAGCCAAAGGGCCATTGTGATCCTGCAGGGCACCGTGGATCCATGGAGAGCATTGTGACATTGCAAGGCCCCATGGAATCATGGAGACCATTGTGACCCTGCAGGGCCTCATGGAAGGAAGGGGCCATTGTGACACTGTGGGAACTTGTGGAACCATTGGGAGGGGTCATTGGACACTGCAAGTCTTCATGGAACCAATAGACCATTATGACACTATGGGGCCTTGTGGAACTGTGGAGACCGTTAAGATCCTGAAGGACTTGTGTAATCAAGACCCCATTATGACACCTGAGGGCATCATGGAAGCCAGAGAACCATTGGTGCACTGCACGGCCTAATGGAAGAAAGGAGCCATTGTAACACTGCAGGGCCCTGTGGAACCAAGGGAACATGAAATAGGTGTGGCTGCCTTGGCCTCCCAGGGGTCACCTGACAGGTCTGGCTGACCTTGGAATGTAGAAGGCCACTCCCATATGCCCCTGAAACACTGGGGTTCTGGGCTTTTCTTTCTTATGGAAAAGAACTGTTCATTTTTTCCAGGTATCCATGGCCAAAATTTGGATTCCACCTCCAAATTTTTGTGTATCCAAGGATTGCTGCCAGACAAAAGCTGCCAGGACAGACAGGTCTTGCTGGTCTGTAATTCCTGAATGTCAGAACTCACCTATTTTCCAAACACTGTAAAGGGCTCCTGTGCTTTTCTTTGTATGGAAAAAATCATCCTTCTCCAGGCACAAATGTCTGAAATTAGGATTCCACATTCATAATTTTGAATATCCAAGGGTTGCTCCAAGCAAACCTGCCAGGACAGACAGGTCAGGCTTGCCTTGACCTCTGGTAGTTGCTGTTCATCAGTTCCTGAATTATAGGAGCTCTGTGCTTTCCGTGTTATTGTGACCATAGTGACACCTGGTGGCCTTGTGAAATGAAGGGGCCATTGTGGCACTGCAGAGCACCATGTGACACTGTGACACAAGAGACTAATGTGACACTGTGGAGCCTCGTGGAACCTAGGACATCACTGTGGCTCTCTTGGGCCGCATGGTCCCAAGGGACCAGTGCAAAGCAGTTCTGTGGGAGTTAGCCTGGCTGTAACTCAGAGTCAGCCAGATTTGATCCTCAAAGAACTGAGTGTGACTTTCAAGCCCTAGGAATCATTTGTTTTACTTAGGGTGCTGATCTGGGTTGGCTGTATAATGCTTTTATCCCCAGTCATCTTGTTCTGTTCATGCTGAATAGTAAGGTTTTGCACCTTTAAGAGTTACTGCAGAGAGGGAAGGAGGAAGAGGCGGAGTGGCAGCAGGAAGTGGTGGGGGGGGGGAGGACGGCCGGGATCGCGCGGCTCGGCACGGGTGGAACTCGGGATCGCGCAGCTCTGCGCGGCGGGAACTGGGGAACCCGGGAGCATCGTCGGCCATCGGGCAGACACTGCTCTCTTCCCTGACATTCCTCCTCCTCGACTGTCGTCTGCAGATAGACGGTGGACAGAGCTCTTCTTTTGCCTTTTAGTTAGTGTTAGCTAGCTGAGGCAAAGAAGTTCCCTGGACTGTGGATTTTTTCCTTTTCCTTGGACCTCGTGAGAACTGCTCTGAACTGAACACCCAGGGGAGCACCAGCAGCTCACGTTTCTGGCCTGCGACAATTCCAGCAGCAGAGGGAGAGACTGAGTAAGCTGCAACCCGGGGACGGGGTTTTTCTCAGTTTTGTCATCTCTTTTAGAGTGGCAAGGGGTCTCATTGTTTGATATTGTTCTAGTTCTATTGTTTAATAAACAGGTTTTTTTCCACCTTTCTCCAAGGAGGTATTTTTTTTCCTTTCCTCCCGGACCAGTTGGGGAGGGGGAGAGGCCGATTGAGTCGGTTTTTTTCCCACTGGAGCCCTTTGGATTTCCTCCCCAAATTTACTCTAAACCTAGACTAAAACACAAGGAAACAAAGCAACAGCAAAACCAAACCAAATCCAGGCAATCAAAACAGAAATGTACCGTCTACTCTCCCTGTGTGTGTGTGTGACACAAGGACAATGAGAGCAAGGATAAAAGCAATACGGCCCAAAAGCTTAACAGAGCTCAAACTTAACAGGACTTAACTTATACCTTAACCTTAAATGATACCTTCAATTTCACAATTTAGTAAAAAACAGCATTTAGCAGGATTTAATCTAACTTATAACCTATGACTTTGCAATTTAACAAAGGACTAACATTTATTAGTATTTAACTCACCATATAATTACAATAAACATAACAACTTAGGAAAACAACAACTTAACAGTGTTTAACTTCACTTGGACCTTGGGACCTAACATTACCTACAGGCAATATTGGTAAGGTTAAGTCATCCTGGCTGCACTGGGCATCACCAGCTTTCTTTGGCAGTGTGAGAACAGGGATGTTGTGCCACGGAGGGAACAAAAGCAGTTCCCAGGGCTGCTCCTGCAGAAAGCAGGAGCTGGTTGGGCAGCAGCAGTGGCTGGAGCAGACAGTGTTTGTGATGAGCTGCAGAGGAGCTGAGCCCAGGGACTGTTGGCCAAGGCCGAGCCCCAAGGAGCATTTCTCAGCTGGCAGGGCGGGCTGAGAAGGGGAGGGGGGAATGCAGCAGCACAGGGCCCATGGAAGCAAGGGACCATTGTGACACTGTGGGGCCCTGTGATACCAAGGGATCATTGTGACACTGTGGGGCCCTGTGAGACCAAGGGACCATTGTGACACTGTGGGGCCTCATGGAACTGTGAAGACCATTGTGACACTTTGGGGTGTCATGGAACCAAGAGGCTATTGTGACATGGAGAGGACTCATGGAATCATGGAGACCATGGTGACAATACGAGGCCCCATGGTCTCACAAAGCATTGTGACACTGTGAGGCCTCATGGAACCGGTGAGACCATTGTGACACTGCGGGTCCCCACAAAACCAAGAGCACCATTGTGATACTGTGGGGCCTCTTGAAACCAAGACGCCTTTGTGACCCTGCAGGGCTGCATGGAGCCAAAGGTCCATTGTGACATTGCATGGCCTCCTTCAACAATGGTCGACTTTGACACTGGGCAACTGAAGGAAACCACTGTGACACTGCAGGGCTGCATGGAACCAAAGCTGCAGGGTGACTCAGAGGGGCCTCCCATCATCAATAGTCCATTGTGACACTGTGGAGCCAAAGGACACCATTGTGACACTGCAAACCCCCAGGGTCCAATGGTCCATTGTGACATTGCAGAGCTCATGGAATAAGTGAGACCATTGTGAAATTGTGGAGCCTTCTGGAACTAGGGGCCACTGTGATGCTGTGGGACCTCATTATATCAGGGGTCCATTGTGACACTGCTGGACTCCATAGAAAGAAGTCACCATCATGGCACTGCGGGGCCTCATCGATCCAAGGCACCATTGTGACACTGCAGGGCACTGTAAAACCAAGGGAACACAGAGCATGTCTGGATGTTTTGGCCTCCCAGGGACCACCTGACTGGTCCAGCTGACCTTGGATGTTGAGGGTCTCTTCTCATCTGCTCCTGAAACACTAGGGCTCCGTGCTTTCCTTCCAATGGAAAAGAACTCTCCTTCTCCTCCAGGCACCCATGGCCAGAACTGGGATTTTGCCTCCAAATTTCCTTATATCCAGGGATTGTTCACATAGGATATTGCCAGGAGAGGTCTGCCTGGCAATGGTTTCAAAACGGTCAGGTCTCATATGTCCCCGTAACATTGGGGGAGGGTTCTGTACTCTCCATCCTATTGGAAAGAGCTGTCCTGCATCTCCAGGTACCCATGGCTGAGATTGGGTTTCCACCTCCAAAATTCCCTTAATCCAAAAACTGCTCCCAGAAAAAATCTGCCATTACTGACAAGTCTGGCTCACCTTGGCTTACTGAGGCTCCCACCTGCCTTCAGAACCCTGGGGCTCTGTGCTTTCCTTCCTATGGAAAAGAGCTGTCCTTCTTCCTCCAGCGGGCCATGGCCTAATTGGGATTTCACCTCCAACATTTCCTTAGTGTGACAGACTGGAGGAGATTGTTGGCTCAAAACATTTCATGTATGGAGGAGGAAGGTGTCGCAGACACCTTTTGTGAAAAATCCTTTCTTAGGATTTTTCCTGCTGGAGCTGAGAAGAAGCTCAGTAACAAATGTAAACAATTATTATCTGCTGCTGTGGAATGCAACAGGTCTACCTGTGATTGGTCTTCTGTAGATGTTTGGATTTACTGACCACTCAAAATGGAGCTACTATCGCTCTCTGCGAAGAGATAGATTTTTGCTATTATTCTTTCTATTCTATTCTTAGCATAACCAGCTTCTGAAGAAACTCCTTTCCTTTCTGTTCCTATGTAGTATAGTTATAGTATTATATATATATCATAGGATAATAAATCAAACTTTCTGATAATGGAATCAAGATGCCTCGTCTCTTCCTTCCTCTAAAAACCCTTGTGACCACTGTCACAGCTGGTGACCTTTGACTGAGCTGGACACTAATCACATAAATGGATTCTAGCCAGGAGCTGAAGAACTGAAGATCCTGATTTTGCACAGAGTTCACAGCCAAGACTGACCACAGAACGAACCTTCTGAAAAGCCTCCAGGAAGATGTTCGGAAAGCCTAGCAGCACCATGCATCTGTCCAGAGAGTGCTGGACAGTGTCTCAAGGTACTGTTAGCTTTTCCCCTCCTGAAGATGTGGTTGTTCGTAGTTTGTGGCTGCTACTCTGGAGATTTTTTCCCCCTGAGACTGAGGTTCCATTCTCCTTTTCAGAGGAGAAACTTATTGCCCTCTGGCAAAATGGGGTGAAGAGGATGGAATTCTTGGAATTTTCCTGTCCGAGCAACACTTATATGAGTTCTTTCGATGGGCAAAGCTTTTTCGTTTTTTTTACAAATGTGCAGTACACCCTGGACGTGTTCATATGGGAGTGCATGGACTCCATTTTCCAATTTGCTTTGGATCGAGGTTTGGAATATCCTCAGATTTATTTAACATTTAAAGCACTTTTCCTGGTTTTGGAACGGAGAACAGCTGTTTTTCTCTGGGTTGCTAAGTGCGATGGCCTTGCTCCATTTCCCCTGACTCCAGTGGGAAGAGACCCTTTGGAGGGGATGAACTGCTGCCTCTCAGCCCCTCTGAACACAAGCAGGGGGCCAAATTTCACCTGAAGTCAAGGAAGTTTTTTTTCTGCGTTTTTGGAGCATGCTCAGACAGAGCTGTCTTTCCCCCCCCTTCCCTCTCTCTGGGGGATGAAGAGATGGGGGTGGCATCGGCCTTCACGTTGCGGCCTCCTGGACCCGCCCCACGGCTGCCTCCCCGGGTGGCACCGGTGCAGGGGGACATTGCGGGGCCGCCCCAGCCTGTGCCGCGGGTGCGGGTGCTTTCCCGCTCAGCCCCTCCCACCGCTGTCCCTCGGGCAGAGCCTGTGGGCGCGGCGGCCCCGCCTGCGAGCTCACAAACACCGCCCTGGCCAGCGCCGAGGGCACAGCGGCGAGCTCCGCCTGCCGGGCCGGAGGCGCCGCCTCCCCGGGCGCTGCTGCCCATGGCTGCGCCAGAGTTGCTCGGCGACGGACCTGCAGCTGAGCAGAGCCATCTGCCGCCGCCACCACCGCCCGCCCTCGACGCTGCCGACCCCGTACCGCCTTCCGCCGAGCTGGTTCCCGTTACCGAGGCTGCAGCCATGGCTCCTGCACCCAGTGTGATTTCCCCCCCCCCGACATTTTCAGGCTGTCCCGGGGCTGCCCCTGCGGAGGGAGCTGGGACAGGGGAACAGGGTGTCCGTCTCTCCTTCCATGGAGGAGGCAGGGCCCGACAACTGGGGGGGAGGGCAGCCTTGCTGCCTGAGTTCAAAGTCAGCATTCTTGGCGGGTTGGGAGGTGTTTTTTGGGATTGCCCCTTGGAGGCTGCCATCTCTGCCGCCCCTAGCGAGCTCCAGCGGTGAGGGGCAGGTGAGTTCTGCAAAGCCTGCCTTTGCTCCCCAGCCCTAGAGGGGGTAGTGGTGATGCTTGGAGGCAGATGGGAGCAACACCTTCTGCATTTGCATTGCAGAGGCAGAGGGCACAGCAAGAAGCGACCATCACTCATTTGCTGTGGGGAACAAACATTCCTAGACCCGAGATGAGGGTTTTTGGGACATCATCTATTTCTCTGCTGATCGGATGTCTCACTGATTTTGGGGAAAGGAAGCGTTTGGTCACCCATTCTGCCACTGTACTGGCACCAGGATGCGAGGCTGTGGCGAGGCAGACCCTGCCTCGGGGCCTGGGCCTGGACTGCTTGGCTTGGCTCCTTGGCCCAGGTCCACCTCCTGCCCTGCTGTTGGTTTTGGGGGTTTTGCTTCCCCCTTCTGGTCCTGGGCCACCTTTTTGTAGTTGTCTCAAATTGTTTGAAAATTGTTTGATAACTATTGATGGACTTTTCTGCAAGAAGCTTGTTTCAGGACAAAAAGGACTTCCAGATATGTCAAAGAGAAGCATCTTCAGTCCCTGGACTTTTCCTGAAACTCAGCTGTTTGGACTTGAATTGTCTTTGCATTGTTTTTTGCATTTTCTTATATTGTAAGATTGTTTTAGTGATATGATAGAATTGTATATTCTACAGGTGAAGAAATTCCCTGTGCATTCCACACCAGCATTTTTCTTTTTAATTTAAATAAATAAAGAAAGGTGAGATGTCGCAGACACCTTTTGTGAAAAATCCTTTCTTAGGATTTTTCCTTCTGGAGCTGAGAAGTTTCAGCAACAATGTAAACAATGGTTATTTGCTGCTGTGGAATGCAACAGGTGGATCCGTGATTGGTCCCCTGTAAATGTTTGGATCTACTGACCACTCACGGCAGAGCTGCTCTTGCTCTCTGCCAAGAGACAGATCTTTGTTATTATTCTTTCTATTTCTATTCTTAGCATAGCCAGCTTCTGAAAAAGCTCCTTTCCTTTCTATTTCTATGTAGTAAAGTTATAATGTTATATATATTTAACATAATATAATAAATCAAGCCTTCTGATCATGGAATCAAGATCCCTGACTCTTCCATCCGTCTAAAAACCCCTGTGACCACCGTCACAGCCAAGGACTACTTCCCATCTGATCATGAAGCACTGCGGCTCTGTGCTTTTATTCCTATGGGAAAGAACAGTTTTTCTTGTCTAGGCACCCATGGCGAAAATTTGGATTCTGCATCTAAAATTCCCTTTATCTAAGGTTACTCCCAGACAAAATCTGCCCGCACAGTCAAGTCTGGCTAGACTTGGCCTCTGGTGACTGCCTCTCATCTGCCCCTGCACCACTGGGGCTCACTTGTTTCCTTCCTATGGAGACCATTGTGACACTGCGGAGCATTGTGGAACCAAAGGGCCATGGTGACACTGCAGGCCCTTGTGGAACCTGTTACACTGTAGGAACCTGTGGAACCAAGGGGAACATTGTGACCCTGCAGGGTACCATGGAGCCACTGTGACACTGTGGGGCCTCCTGGAACCAAGAACATCACTGTGGCTCTGTTGTGCCACATGGTCCCAAGGGGCCAGTGTGAAGCAGCAGGGCTTTGTGGAACCAAGAGGCCATTGCTGCATTTCAGGGCCTTGTGGAGCCAAAGGTCCGTTGTGATCCTGCAGGGCACCGGGGATCCATGGAGAGCATTGTGGCATTGCAAGGCCCCATGGAATCATGGAGACCATTGTGACCCTGCAGGGCTGCATGGAAAGAAGGGGCCATTGTGACACTATGGGAACTTGTGGAACCAGTGTTGGGGCGGGGGGGCGTCATTGGACACAGCAAGACTTCATGAAACCAATACACAAATCTGACACTGTGGGGCCTTGTGGAACCATGGGGACCATTAGGATCCTTAAGGACTTGTGTAACCAAGGGGCCATTATGACACCTGAGGGCATCATGGAAGCAAGGACCCATTGTGAAACTGCAGGGCCCTGTGGAACCAAGGGAACATGAAATAGGTGTGGCTGCCTTGGCCTCCCAGGGGTCACCTGACAGGTCTGGCTGACCTTGGAATGTGGAAGGCCACTCCACTCCCATCTGCCCCTGAAGCACTGGGGCTCTGGGCTTTGCTTTGTATGGAAAAGAACTGTCCATTTTTTCCAGGCATCCATGGCCAAAATTTGGATTCCACCTCCAAATTTCTGTGTATCCAAGGATTGCTGCCTTGGACAAAAGCTGCCAGGAGAGACAGGTCCAGCTGGTCTTTAACTCCTGAGTGCCAGAACTCACCTGTTTTCGAAATACTGGAAAGGGCTCTGTGCTTTTCTTTGTTTGAAAAAAATCATCCTTTTCCAGGCACTAATGTCTGAAATTAGGATTGCACATTCATAATTTCAAATATCCAAGGGTTGCTCTAAGCAAACCTGCCAGGACAGACAGGTCAGGATTGCCTTGGCCTTTGGTTGTTGCTGTTCATCAGCTCCTGAAACATGGGGTTCCGTGGTTTCCTTCCTATGGAGACCAATGTGACATTGGGAGCCTTGTGAAATGAAGGGGCCATGGTGACACTGCAGAGCACCATGGATCCAAGGGACCATTGTGACACTGTGGAGCCTCGTGGAACCCAGGACATCATTGTGGCTCTGTTGGGCCACATGGTCCCAAGGGGCCAGTGCAAAGCAGCGGTGTGGGAGTTAGCCCAGCTGTAACTCAGAGTTAGATAGATTTTACCCCAAAAGAATTGAGCATGAGTTTCAAGCCCTCGGAATAATTTGTTTAAGTTAGGGTGATCTTGACAGTTCTCCCAATAAGCCTTTAGTATTGCTATGCTAACTTGTCCAAATTCTACTCCCCTATTGGTTACTTGTTTCCCTTATATGGTTATTGTTCTAGAGTGTTCTACGCCCAAGTGCCTGTGTTGTTGCTTCCCCTTTGTCTCAGGTCTTAGGATCCTGCCCCTTGCACTGTGCTCGACTTCTCCATGTTTATTGGTTTTCGCCCTGGTATTAAAGTTCTTTTTGGGCAATTCCATCAAACCTGCTCCTTTTCATTTTTGCCACCCTCGCCCTGAAGTCAGGGAACCAGAGAGGTTTGTCGCAGCCAGCCTCACTGTGACATTTGGCGCCTGAACAGGGACCCTGACATTCCGTCATGTCAGCTGGGGTTAGCTGATGGATAGACCAGTGCTTCCCGGGATTTTGGATTGTGCCTCGGCCAGGATCCACAGGGACAATGACATTTTCACCTGTGCAGGATTGCAGGTTGGTTTGGGGAAACACAGCACAATTATTGCCCATTTTGCCGCTGTGTTATTACAATATGCATCCACATCCCATAACTGATTTGGGGTGTTCCAGTGGCTGCTCCACCTAAAGCAGAGAAAGATATAAAAATGGGCAGCTGGATGTCTGAAGTAGAAAGTTGTGTATAAGGATGCATTAAGTTAATTCTCACTGATCATGACCAAATATCTTGAAAGAACAAATTAAAATCAATCGTGAAGAGGATCATTAAAAATTTTCCAGATGCTCCTGAGCCTGACCATCCTCCCTCCATCTTGGCTCCTCCACTTCCTGCTACCACAACCTTCTCTCCCGCCCTGAATGAACCTCCAGACTCCACCCCCACGACTGCGGGACATGCCCCCACTGTCAATCATTCCACCTCCACCCTGGGCCGTGCCTCCAGAACTCTACCCAGGAAGTCCGCCATTCTAGATCATGGTCCTTAGCCCCAAAACCTGACAAAATGGCAGCACCCTTTGCTTTACCCTCCGGCAACAATATAACCCCATGGTCAAAGATACTAAGCCAAACTGTCACACTATTTCTAATCCAAATGTTTCTACTCCAAGTTATTCTTCCTCCCCAGAAGACAGTTTGGACTCCTCAGAGCCACCTCACCCCTCTATCCCAGAAGATACCTAGGAAAGGAAGGAAGACTGGCAAATAGTCTCAAAATTCCTCATTGCCCTGGTATGTTATAAAGGAAGGGGACAGAATCCCAGGTATCAGCCATTGTTTTACAGGGAAATGAAGGATCTGTGTCGGGCAGCTAAAGACCATGGGAAGGATTTACCTTGTTTTAATGGCCTAATGAGGGCCTTGTTTACACTCATGTCTTAAACCCCTATGGTGTAAAATATATTATGGCCATGTTGTTGTCACCTACAGAATACACCCTCTGAGAAGGGGGATGGAAGTGTTCACTAAATCAATAATAGCATACTATGCTAATAATGAGGCAAGGGCACAATTGACAATCAACAATCTAGCTAGAGAAGGACAGCACAGACTACCAGATGATAAAGCAGAAGGTATCCCCAGAGGAGTATTGGATGATATCAAAGAGATGGCTTTGAAAGCTATAATCTAGGTACTGGATTGTAGCACCCTCAATTTGGACTATGTAAACATAAGACGAGAACATGGAGAGCCCTACATGAAATTTGGTGATCACCCTAAACAGGCACTATAGAAACAAATCCAGGATAAAAAGATTCAAAATGAATTACTAAAATCATTGGGATTAGCCAAAGCCAACCTGGAATGTAAGAAAGTGCTGTATGCCCTTCCATTAGAGCCAGAACCCACACTCCTGCAGATGATTGAAGCCTGTAATCACCTCAGAACAACAGAACACGTAGCAGCTGTACAAGCCCAGGCCATCGGGCAAGGAGTTTCAGAAGCCCTAGGGGCCGTGCAATTCCCCTTTAAGGGGCCCAGCAACATCTACAGGGTCCAAAGATATGTTTCCAGTGTGGTAAATAAGGACATTTTAGAAAAGATTGTCTCCAGAGGGGAAGGGGCTATCCAGTCCCTAACAGAAATCAACATGAAATTAAGCGGAATTTCTCAGAAGGTAACTACACCAAGCAGCCATCAAAAAAAAAAAAAACTACCACTGGAGTGCAAGACAGCCTTGCAAATGTTCAAGCCAATGATGCCTACAACTGATGAAGGTCAAGTAGCTCAAACACCCATTACAGACCATGGAGCACTGAACTCCAGCACCTCATCTCCCAGTTTCCAAACACCACCAGGGGCAAAATTTGACTCGGGTCTTGGTGAGTGTGAAGTCTGTTGTTTTAACTGACTATTTTGCCCATGCAATATTGACAGGACAGCTGGGGCCCAAAGATTGGCCCTATGAATTATTAATCTTAGGAAACTGCCAATCGAGGACTGAAGGATATTTTGTATTGCCATCCATACTATCAGTGGCCACACAAAAAGAAATTACAGGGCCCTGTCTCCAAACCCACCTTGTTTTATACCCTAAGAACTAACAATTTCCCAAGCCATAATACTCCCCAAACAGGAAGCCAATGACACATCACTAGGGATGTGGACCCAGGTGATAAATCACAATCAATCAAAAATCACCTGCACTATGGAAGTTAACAATGAAAAGATTATTTTGACAGGGCTTGTGGACATGGGAGCAGATGTGACAGGTATCTCATGTTCCAAGTGGGCTCCTAATTGGGCATTCACAGCTACTGCAGGAATATTGTCCGAGATTGGAGGTGACAGTGACAGTCTCCAAAGTGCAGAACTCATTAACATCAAAGGACCTGAAGACCAAATTGCCACAATGAGACCATTTGTGATAAAGGACCTTGGTGTATCTCGGCTAAGAACATCAAACCCTACCTGCAGCTACTGAGTGTGGATTCTTCAAAGGAACCCCCAAGTCCACCCCAAGACAAAACCCACCAGACAGTGACTCTAGCACCTGGACAAGACAATTCTTTTGGAGATGACACATAAGAAGCTTCTACTCACATTCCTCAGCCTGTTTGCAACCATGCTCCTCACGAGTGCATGTATAGCCCTCAAAAACACAAAGCACAAGGTATGGATAACTCTAGCAAAAGCCATGGAACAAGACACCCTGTGCCTGTCTGTCGCTAGCCCTGACGACCCCTTCTCCACCTGCCCAGTGGGGTTGCCTACAGATGTCTGGCCAATAGCTGAGGATGCCATCTGCAGTATGCGAGGTGACAATCCTGATGGCAAATGGAAGCGCAACCCTGTCAATGCTTGGGACTACTGGACCCAGAAGCTCCTGCATGCACCACTCGAGCTCAGTGGGTACAAATTCACAGCTCTGTAAAAATGGACTTTTGTGTAAGGTTTTATTACCATCTGAGATAGGAAGAGGGTGAAAGACACAAAATTACAAGAAAAAAAGAAACTTTTAGGAGACAGGTCTCCCCTTACGATCCTACTTACAAAAACCAAAGCCAATGGTGTAATTACACTTCTTCTGTAATTTCTTGGTCCAGTAGCTGCCCACTCCACTCGCTGCAGGTGTGTTTCCTATTTGCAAAGTTAGAGCATGGCCTGGTGTTCCTTCACACATCAAAGGTGAACCTTGTAGCTTGGGGAGGCTTACCTTGCTGGCACCCAACATGAAAACTATTCATGGCCAGAGAAAGAGAGCAAAAAGATCTACACACTACTTTGAATCTGATTGCAAAGATAATGTCATCTATTGGAGCCAAAACAAAAGAACAGCAGCCTCCGTCTTACTTCCTTGGGTGGCTGCAGCTAAAGCCTTAGGACAATGAGACCATCCTGGGTGCCTGTTAAGGAAGCAAACCAATGCTGCCTCCCTCACACTGAGTGGCCTGCTCTCAGACATAGAGACCATCAGACATGCCACCTTGCAGAACAGCAATAGAGTTTTTACTCTGGGCACATGGGAAAGGGTATGAAGACTTTGAGGGTGTGTGTTCCATTAACCTTTCCAGCCACAGCAAATCAGTCCAAAAGAACATTCAGGTACTGAAGGAAGAGTTGAAGAGGCTCCAAGGGGACAACAAAGACTGGTTAAATAAACTCTTCCAATCCTGGGGACAAAAGGGTTGGTGGATGTCTAGATAAAAGAGGACCATTAATTCTCTTAGTTGTTTTTGCATTGTTAATTGTCCCATGTTTCTTTGGATGCTTTTAGAAAGTCTTACAAAATTCTATCAGTTCCATCTTTGTTATAAAACAGAAAGGGGGAAGATACCCAACACAGGCTCCTCATGGACTCCTTGGAGGAGAGAATTGGAGGCCAGGATGGCACAAAAATCTCTCAGAGACTCAGTGTGGAAAGGAAAATCCTTAAAAGTATCTAAAAGTATTCTTAAATCCATAAAGTACCTTAAAAAGCTTGAGTATCTTAAAGTATTAATGAGCTCCTCCAAGTGTCAGTACAAAGCTCTCAAGGGATTAATTAAAACAGATAATTGGGGCTATGATTGCACAGACCTCTCACAGAGTCTGTATCAAAAGAGAAACACGAAGTATCCTAAAATAACTGAAGTATCCTGAAGTATTAATGAGCCCCACTGAGTGTTGTTACTGACAAAGCCTCTCCAGAGACTAATTACAGCAGATAATTGGAGGCCATGATTGCACAAACCTCTCAGAGACTCCAAGGCAAAAGCCAAAGCCAAAGTCCTTTGAAAAACCTGCACTCCCTGCAGGGAGCATTCAGGAGCCCCCAGGGCCATTGCTGAGCAAGGCTCCCCAGGGACTCCTTCCAGCAGATCCTTGAGGCCACTGGGATGTGGGCTAGGGGGGGATGCTGAGGGCAGGACAAGGGGCTGACAGTGCCCAGCCTGGCTGGGGCTGTGCCAGGAGGCCCCAGGGCCTCAGGACAAGGTGTCTCCTCCCAGCCCTTGGTGGCACAGACCCTGCTGTGGCCCAGGGCACCAAGACTTGGCTTCTCTTTGTCCCCACCTGTCATCACAGTCTGCAGTTCTCTGCTCTGCCTGGGGCCTGGGGATACTTTCTCAGTCGTGTCCCTCACTGGGACCCATTAAAAGTCCAAGAAACTTTGGAGTTGGATTGTGACTTGGAGTTCTGGAGAGGTTTCTTGAGGTCCCTCTCAGGGACTGATGTTCAGGGCCTGAGCACAAAGCCCCAGAGGCTCATTCAAGTCCTTGTGCTGTGTCTGTGCTGCTGAGCTGGGCTGGGCTCCTGGCACACAGGCAGCTCCTGGTAAGCAAGCAAAGCTTCAAAAGCACATTTCTCTTGATGAGCAGCTCTTCTGCCAGCCCAGCAGGGCTGGGGCACTGCCTGCAGCCAGCCCGGGCACAGCACAGAGGCACAGAGAGCTTCAATCAGTCAGGGGCTGGGAAGGTGCTGAGAAGTGCCTGGGGCACAATCACTGCCAGCCCTTGGCACAGGAACCTCTGGCTGCAGGACAATGCAGATGCAGCTCCTGGAGTGATCTCCTAAAGCTGCAACATTCCAATGCCTGCAGAGCCTGTGAGTACATTCTCTGATTGTCTCTTGTGCAGAGCAGCCAGGGGTGCCCAGGGCTGTCGTGCAGAGCAGGGTCCTGCAGCCCAGGGCGCTGTGCTGGGGCAGGGACTCTGCTGCCTGCCAGGGACAGCTCTCAGCCAGCCCTGGCAGCTGCTCCAGCACTGGGGGACAAGGTCTGGGTGGGAGGAGACAGCTGGTCAGGCTTGGAAGTGTTCTCCTTCTGTGGGGAGGATGCTACATTGTTCAGGACTGCTCTCAGCATGAAATTTAACTGCAGAAATTAGATTTTACAGGGAGCACAGCAAGGCACGTACTGCATAAAAGGGGATAACCTGCTTTTTATATTCTGCTGTCCTGGTTTGCTGGGATGGAAACTGCACAAAGATATTAATCTCTCAATTCAGGCTGAGAAAAATAAAATAATTTCTCTGAGATCTGGATAAAGCAGGCAGTGACAGAAAGCAGTGCAGGGCCCCTTTAAGGCAGCATCAGTGTTTCTTTTCCAGCCTCCTCAGGGTTGCTCTGACATTGCTATCAGAGCCTGCAGAGCCAGAGCTGCCCCTGGGCAGTGCCTTAGCTGGGAGGGGTCTGCAGGGCAGAGCTGAGCCCCCAGGGCTGGGCTGGGCTCTGGCAGCACTGGCAGAGCCCAGCCCTGGGCACAGGGAAGCAGCTGCTGGCAGGGACAGCTCCAGGCAGCAGAGCCCTGGGCAGGCAGTGGGGGGAAAGTGCCCCCAGGCTCTGCTGGGATATTTCAAGTCCCCTCTAAAACCAACTATTCCATTATTGCTTTTTTTACAGATCCCCATGTTCAGCCCCAGCAAATGTCCAACAGCAGCTCCATCAGGCACTTCCTCCTGCTGGCATTGGCAGACACGCGGCAGCTGCAGCTCCTGCACTTCTGCCTCTTGCTGGGCATCTCCCTGGCTGCCCTCCTGGGCAACGGCCTCATCATCAGCGCCGTAGCCTGCGGCCACCACCTGCACACGCCCATGTTCTTCTTCCTGCTCAACCTGGCCCTCAGCGACCTGGGCTCCATCTGCACCACTGTGCCCAAAGCCATGCACAATTCCCTCTGGGACACCAGGGACATCTCCTACACAGGATGTGCTGCACAGTTATTTATGCTCATCTTTTTTCTTGCAACAGAGTTTTTCCTCCTGACCATCATGTGCTACGACCGCTACGTGTCCATCTGCAAACCCCTGCACTATGGGACCCTCCTGGGCAGCAGAGCTTGTGCCCACATGGCAGCAGCTGCCTGGGCCAGTGCCTTTCTCACTGCTGTCATGCACACAGCCAATACATTTTCCCTGCCCCTGTGCCATGGTAATGTCCTGGGCCAGTTCTTCTGTGAAATCCCCCACATCCTCAAGCTCTCCTGCTCCAACACCACCCTCAGGGAACTGGGGCTCATTGCTCTAACTGCGAATTTGGGATTTGGCTGTTTTCTGTTCATTGTTTTCTCCTATGTGCAGATCTTCAGGGCTGTGCTGAGGATCCCCTCTGAGCAGGGACGGCACAAAGCCTTTTCCACCTGCCTCCCTCACCTGGCTGTGGTCTCCCTGTTCCTCAGCACCGGCACATTTGCTCACCTGAAGCCTCCCTCCATCTCTTCCCCATCCCTGGATCTGGCCCTGTCAGTTCTGTACTCAGTGGTGCCTCCAGCCCTGAACCCCCTCATCTACAGCCTGAGGAACCAGGAGCTCAAGGCTGCAGTGTGGAGACTGATGACTGGATGGTTTCAGAAACATTAAACTTCTTGCCTGCCAATTTTTGCAAATAACTTGGAATAAAGATAATTTCTAGTTCTTTGGGGTTTTCTTTTGCGTTTGTCCTTTCCCCCCATCTTTCAGTTTTTTAATATTGTGCCACAAAGTAAAGCCATTGGTTTTGACATTTTTCATTTTCTTTCTCTCCACCTTCCCTGTGTCCACAGACTGTGTCAAAAAGGGGCTGCACTCTTGGTGCATTTAAAAGAACTAAAGGATCTCCCAGCAGAGGTTTCTGCAGAGATGCCCTTTTGTTGCCTTCTCTGGAGCTGCAGCAGCAATGTCTGTGTGCAGAGCTGGGGGCAGATCAGGGCTGGCATACCAGTTTGTGTCCTGCTGGGCACACAATTCCTGATCTAGGCCAGGACCCATTGGCCTTCTTGCCCACCTGGGCACACTGCTGCCTCATGTCCAGCCTGCTGTCCATCAGTCCCTGCAGGTTCCTTTCTGCTTGGCTTCTCTCTGGCCACTCTGTCCCCAGCCTGTAGCACTGGGGCCAAATTGCAGGGCCTGGTACTTGGATTTGTTAAACCTGACCTTGTTGGATTCGTCCCCTGGATCCAGCCTGTCCAGGGCGCTGTGCAGAGCCTTTTTGTGCTCCAGCAGATACACACTCACACCCAGCTTGGTGTCATCTGCAAAGATGTCCTTGATTCCATGGGGCCCCTCAGTGTCACAATGGCCTCTTGGTTACACCAGGCCCTGCACTGTCACACTGGACTCCTTGGTTCTATAGGGTCCAAAAATGTGACAATGTTCTTCATGGTTCTATGGGGCTTCACAGTGTCACAATGTTCTTGTTGGTGCTGCAGTTCCACAGTGGCCCCTTGGTTCCATTGGGCCCCAGGGTGTCACAATGGCCCCATGGTCACATGAGGTCCCACAGTGTTACCATGGTCTCTGTGGTTCCACAAGTCCCCTCAGTGTCACAATGGATTCCTTGTTTCCACAAGGCCACACAATGTCACAATGTTCTTCCAGATCCCTTGAGGCCCCATCGTGTCACAGTGGCCCCTTGGTTACACAGGATCCTGCAGTGTCACAATGTCCCCTTGGTTCCATGAGGCCCCGCAGTGTCAGAACGGCCCCTTGGTTCCACTGGGCCCTGGAGTCTCCCAATGGTCTCCTTGGTTCTGCAGCGTCAAAATGGTGAAACCCCTTGGTTACACGAGGCCCTGAAGTGTCACAATGGCCTCTGTGGTTCCACAAGGACCCAGAGTGTCACAGGGCACTCTCTGGTTCCATTTGGCCCCACAGCACCACAATGGACCCCTGGTTCTATGGGGCTGCAGGGTGTCACCATGGTTCCCTTAGTTCCACGAGGCCCTGCAGTGTCACAATGGCCCCAGAGTGTCCCAATCATCACAGAATGACAGAATCAAATAGGCTGGAAAAGACCTTTGGGATCATCAAGTCCACCCAATGTCCTAATACTGCCTTGTCACCCAGACCATGCCACTGGAGTGCCACTGGAGAGGGACAGTGACTCTGCCACCTCCCCCCTGGCCAGCCCATTCCAGTCCCCACTCACCCTTTTTGTGAAGAACTTCTTCCTATTGTCCAGCCTGAGCCTCCCCTGCTGCAGCTTAAGGCTGTGTCTTCTTGTGCTGCCCTCCAGCAGATCCACACTCACACCCAGCTTGGTGCCACCTGCAATTTGTGAATGGGGGACTCGATCCCCTCACCCCGATCATCAGTGAAGATATTAAACAGGACTGGGCCCAGCACAGATCCCTGGGGACAGCACCAGTGCCTGGACACCAGCTGGCTGCAGCACCATCCCCACCACTCTCTGGGCCAGCCTCCAGCCAGCTCTTCAATCTCCCAGCCAGGAGGGAACCTGCCCAAGCCGTGGGCTGCAGCTTTTCCAGGGAATGCTGTCAGAGACAGTGTCAAAGGCTCTGCTGAAGTCCAGGCACACAACATCCACAGCCTTTCCCACATCCACAGGTGGGTCACCTGGTCATAAAAGGAGACCAGGTTGGCCAGGCAGGACCTGCCACCCCAAAATCCACGCTGGCTGGCTCTGACCCCTGGGCCATCCTGTGGGTGCCCTGTGATGGCACTCAAGGTGATCTGTTCCATAACCTTGCCGGGCACCCAGGTCAGGCTGACAGTAGTGGGCCTTCTTGGGGATGGGCTCACACTGGCACCTCCAGTCCTCTGGGACCTCCCTGGGGAGCCAGGACTGATGGTAAATGATGGAGAGCAGCTTGGGGAGCTCATCCACCAGCTCCCTCATCCCCCTGGGATGGATCCCATCTGATCCCATACACCTGTGAGCATCTGAATGGCTCAGCAAGTCCCCAGCTGCTTCCTCCTGGATTACAGGGGCTGTTCTGCTCCCTGTGCCCATCTGCCAGCTCAGGAGAACACTTGTCCTGTGGATAGCCTGTGCTAATACTGTAAATTGAGACAAACAAGGTGTTAAGTGGCTCAGCCTTTTCCTTATCTTCAGTTATTGTATTCTCCACTACAATCAATAAAGAGTAGAGGTTCTCCTTCTCCCTCCTTTTGCTATTTTTTTTTATAAAAACATTTTAATTTTTCTACAGATGCTGATAGGTTAAGTCCTAATTGAACTTTCACTTCTCAACCTTTCTTTCTGCATAACCTAACTACCTTCTTAAACACTTCCTGAGTTCCGAGTCCATTTTCTCTCTGAGTTCCCACAAAGGCTCCATGGGCAGTCAGGCCAGTCCTTTTCCTCTCTGGCTCATCCTTTGCCACACTGGCACAGGCTGCTTCTTCCCCCTTAAGATTACTTTCTAAAAGCGTGTCCATCCTTTCCAGCCTCCTTTGTTTTCAATGGCTCTTTCTCTTAAAAAAAATTGATACCTGATTTGGTACTCGCCAAATCAGCATCCTAAACAGGCCAAAGTCTGCCCTTCCATATTCCAGTGTAGAACTTTGGTTGCTGCCATTGAACACTGAAAACTTGATTATTTCATGGTCACTGTGCCCCAGGCAGCCTCCAAGCCCCACATTTGTCACCAGCCCTTCTCTGTTTGTGAACAGCAGCAGACAGAGCTCTCCTTGGCAGTGGGAGTGTTACCAAAAATTCGGTAAAACAGAAAAGTCCTTAACACCAATGTAGCATTAAGAAGCAGCATTCTTTATTCAGCAGGATGCACAGGGGAGAGCTCCACCCAAAGCCCTGCATGCTGAGTACAGGAAAGTTTCTGTTTATTTTCTGTATTTTGCAAACATATTCATTGATTGACTTGGACTAAACACACATATGATAATTATTTCCCCAAAATCATTAACATATTTCCTGTCCTCTTTATCCATGAGTTCTTCTGTCCTGGGGGTCTCTCTGGTGGTCCCTGGTGGTTGTGGACCCCAATGTTCCAGTGGGCCTGGCTGAGCTGGCAGGACACTGAGGCTGCTGAACTTCCAGTTCCCCTTCTCACACAATGGGCATTGTGTGGTTTCCATAGGCCTGGGGTTGTGGAGAAAAAGCTCCAGATGTCAGCTCACCATGTGTAGACAATTACTCACCTGGTAACATGTGGGCACAGAATGGGCTATGACATCACAGAGTGGGTTATGTGAAGTCATTGAGTAGCTACGACATCATAGACTGCCTCTGTGAAATCACAGGGCAGAGGGCTGACATCACAGAGCAGACTATGACATCACAGAGTTGGCTGTGACATCAGAGACCAGCTGTGTGACATCAGATAATGGGCTGTGACATCACAGAGCAGGCTGTGACATCCCAGCAGGGTGTCTGAGACCCGCCCTGAGACAGAGCTCTGACCCCACAGAGCTGCCATGGCCATGTGGAAGACCATCATGGGCTCAGCCAGGACTGCGGAGCTGGCACAGATGATCCTCCTGGATGTGCTGGGGAGCTGGCCAGAGCGCAGCACGTGCACCTCCGATGGGGACAAAACGGGTGTCTTTGCCCTGGCTGTGAGTTTCTGCAACGGGCCTTTGCTGGCCCCAAGGCCGCCTCTCCAGCAGCTCTCCATCCTCCTTCCCCCACTGCATCTCCCTGCCTCAGGCGCTGGCCTGAGACCTGGCCCGGGGCCAGCTTCAGGCCCACCAGGCCGTGTGCTCGCCCTGCCTCTCTCCGGGCCTCTCCCTGCCACGCTCGGGCCCTGCCACACAGACACCTGGGCACTGAGCGCTGTCTCGGGGGCTTTTGTGCCTTGCAGGCAACCGTGGTGATGTGGAAGATCCTCCAGGTGCCCTGTCTGCCACGTATACTGAAGGTGTATTTCCCCCGCCTCTTTGTGCATCTGCTTTTCCAAGTGTTCTTCAGCACTCTGGATATGCCAGAAAAGGTCCGTACCTTCTGGAAGGAATGCCAGGAAGAGCACGGCCTTGCCACCAGCCCCAACAGGTGCTCCATCCCACTCCTCCTGTCCCTGCAACGTGGCCTGCCAAGGAGCCAGTGCTGCCAGCGTGACCTGGGCTTTGCTGTGCACACAGGTTTGCAGTGCGCACCCTGAAGTCCCTGCTGTGCCTTCTGCGCTGTGAGGATGTGGTGGTGGCAATGGAACGCAGGTGTGGCTGGGACACGCTGCTCTCTCTTGACACCCACCACTTTGCCGTGGCTCTGCTGGCCAGGTGAGACCCCCTTCTCCCCACTGCCTCTGACATTTGTGCTCTGTGCCCAGGCGTCCCACAAAGTCCCCGTGCTCATGAGCCAGAGGGCCTTGTCACTGAGGGAAGCCAAGCACACTGGAAAAGACTGGGAGAGGAGGGAGGCCATGAGCAACCAACTCCTAAATGGCCCAGGTCCCCTTTCTGGAAGGCTGGTGGGGAAACATGAGAACTCTGTGAGTCACTCCTGGGAGAGGTCTGCCCCACTGGCTCAGGG
>WSPJ01000174.1:0-30636 GCA_009764595.1 Geothlypis trichas
TGCTTGCAGGCCATGGCCAGAAGCCTCCCTTGGCAGCCCTGGCCTGGTGGCCACCACTGCAGAGCTGCTGCCCCAGGGCTCATTCCTGCCTGGGCTCTGAAAAGCCACTTCTGCTCCAGGAGCCTGACTGGGAAGCCATTGGCCCCAGCACCTTGGGGACAAGATATTCATGACAAAACTCTTCATGCCAGCAGAGCCAAAGCAGGGGCAGAGGAAAGGGGAGAGCCAGGCCCAGGGGACAGGGCTGCCATGGTGATGGCTGTGAGGTCACTGTCCCTGCAGCAGCCTGGCTGCCCTCAGCAGACATTGTGGCCCGAATCGTTGTGAGGGCACCCAGCACATCAGAGAACCCACACTACAGGAATTCTGTCACTGGGGATGAGAGGGTTTCACTGGGTCAGGCTGCACAAAGCTCCTGCCCCTGGACAGTTCCTGGGATGGGGAACCCAATTCTCTGGAAAAACAGCTGCAGTTTTGAGCCACTCCCATCATTGTAAAATATTTCCTCTTTCTAGCAAATGTAAATCCACCCTCCTTCAGTTTAAAGATATTGACCCTTTTTCTGTCACTGTAAGATTTGGGAGGAAATAATATTTACCTTTTTTTTCCCATTTTAACAGATCTTATTTTTTTTCCGAAAGTCTTCCAAGATGGGGTTTCAGGGAGAGTCTGCTGGCTCTGGGGTCAGTGGTGTGGAGACTAAGGACAGAACAGAGATAGCCTGGGAGGGATGGAAGGGTGGTTCCAGAGAGTCTGGAGCATTCCTTCATAGTGGGAATGAGACTGAAGAAGACATAATAGCACCAAGGGCAGCTGGAGAGGGCCAAACTGGACACCAGGAAAAAACAATTTCCCTGGCAGGGCAGAGCTTTGGTGCTGCACGTCCCCCAGCAGGAGCCTGGAGCAGCCCAAGGCTCTGTGTGGGCAGGCAGAGGCAGGCAGGAGGCAGAGCTGTCAGCAAAGGAAGGGCCCAGCCAGGTGGGGCAGCCGGGGGATGCTGACAGCCTGCAGGGACAGAGGCGCAGGGCAGGGACACCGTGGGACAGCCTGGGCTGCACAGGGCACAGGGATGGGCAGCAGCTGCAAGACAGCCCTGACAGAGCCAACTTGGGCAGCACTTTGGCCATGGCAGACACAAAGAGCACCAAAGACCCAGAGGGTCATTACAGTCCTTGTGCTGTGTCTGTGCTGCTGAGCTGGGCCGGGCTCCTGGCCCAGAGGCAGCTCCTGGCAAGGGCAGCGCTGCAGAGAGACAGCTCTGGCCAGGAGCAGCTCCTGTGCACAGCCCAGCAGGGCTGGGCCACTGCCAGGGCCCCTCAGGGACACCAGCAGGGCACAGACAGAGCTCACAGGGGCTCAGCACTGGCAGGGGCTGTGGCATGTCCCAGAGGGGGCTGTGTCACAGCAGCACCTCTGTGGCTGTGTCATAGAGGCACAGAGCAGCTGTGATGTCAGCAAGGGGCTGTGTGACAACACAGAGTGGGCTGTGTGAGGTCACAGGTTGGGCTGTGACATGACAGAGTTTGTTGTGTGAGGCCACTGAGCAGCTTTAGCATCATAGAGGGGATTCTGTGACATGACAGAGCAGGCGGTGACATCATGGCATGGCTATATGACATAAGAGCAGGCTGTGAGGTCATAGTTTGTGCTGTGAAATTACAGAGTGGCAGTATGACATCTAAGGGAGGGTTTTGTGACATCACTGAGGGGATTGTTACATCACACAGCTGTCTGTGACATCACAATGTGAGACCATAGAGCAGATCTTGCCATCATGGAGGGTGGCTCTGTGACATGAGGGAGTGGGTTGTGACATCTTGGGTTGGCTGTGTAACATTATAGAGTAGTCTGTGACATCACAGAACAAATTGTGAAATCACAGTGTGACTCTTTGACATTAGAGTCTTTTGTGACATCACAGATCAGCTGTGTGACATCACAGGGGATGTGTGACATCACAGAGATGGCTTTGTGACATCACAAGGGTGCTGTGTGACATCTCAAATTTGGGTGTGACATCACAGTGGCTGTGTGAGGTCACTGGGGAGGTCACTCTGCCCCGGCCCCCCTCACAGCTCCCCCCAGAGCAGTCCAATCCTGCTCGTGCACAGCGGGGTCCCCTGTCCCCCCGGGTCCCCCAGCCCCCGGCCCCGCAGCCTCCCCCAGAGGATGTTCCACGAGATCGACCCCAGAGCCTGACACGGGGACGGGGGGCCGGGGCCCTGCGGGTGGCACAGGGGGACAGGGACCCCCCGGCAGCGTCCCCGTGTCCCCCAGGGCCAGAGCCTGGGCCGGGGCTCCTTCACCCTGCTACCAACGAGGCCTTGAGAGCGCTGAAAAAATCCCCAGCAAGGGATCAGTAAAAAACAAATTTAATATTAAGGGATGGCAGCACAAAGTTCCTTGGCAAGAGTCACTCTGCTCCTGGCTGGACACTTCAGGCACACCAAGGAAATAAAGCAACAACAAAACCAAATGAAATACCAGCAATCAAAACAGAAATGAACTAAGAACTGGAGTTTTCCTTCCTATGGAAAAGAACTGTCCTTGTCCAGGTGCCCACGGCCAAAAATGGAGTTCCAAATCCAACACTGCCTATTGTGTCAGACTGGAGGAAGCTGTTGGCTCAAAACATTTCATGTGTGAGGGAGGAAGGTGCAGGTCCAGCCCTGCCCTGCCCTGGAACCCCAATCCCCCCAGAGCCTCTATCCCAGCCCAGCACTGGCTGCCAGTCCCTGGCACAGCACAGGCAATGCTCCACAGCCACCTCTGCAGCCCCAGCCCAGCTCCTGAGGGACCAAATGAGCCCAAGTCCCACCTGGAGGAAGGGCCCAGCAAGACCAAGGGGTATTGAAGGCTGACCACAAGGCAAGCACACATCTTGACCCTACCCCTTCTTGAAATTTGCTTCCAAACACTGCTGGAATCCAGGAGTCGGTAGCTGCGTGTGTGCTTCTCTGTATCTTTTTTTTTTTGTCTCTTTTCTTTTGTCTCTCTTTCTGTGTCGTCTTCTAATTCCATCTTCTTGCAAATTTTGTTTAACCTTAAAAAGAATGAGCTAAGCATTTGTGAAGTTGAATGGGCCAAGGTAATGCTTTGAGAAGTTTTTTTGATTGATCGAATGTCATATTCAACCTTTTGCCAAAGTTTTTCTGATTTCCTAAAATTGACATTAGAGGCTGGTTTTTTGTTTTGACCTCTTGAGGATCTCTTGTCAGTATATCTCTGGTGCATAAACTCAGAGCACAGAAGAAATTGTAATTCCTTTTAAATGTCTCTTTGAGTGAGTTGTATGGGTGATAGGGGTCAGGCCTCGTCTGTCCTGCTTGGCCCAGCCCAGGCAGGGCTTTCCCAGCCACATCCCACACTCCATTGCCCAGCTGGAGCCGCTGGTGCCTCTGAGTTGTGCTGCCCCAGCCCCAGGGACGCTCTCCTTGTCTGCCCATTCCCCCACGCTCTCTGGGCAGGGATGGCCTCACTGGGGGCTGCTGACATCCTCAGCACCTTGGAGGCTGCTGCTGAATTTTCCTGCTGCAGAGGCTTGTTCAGCCTTCAGCTCTTGAGTGCAGGAATTCAGTGTCCCAGGGCTCATTAACATTCAGAACACCTTAACAAGCCAAGCCTCTGGGAATAATTTGATTTTAATTTTCAAATCCTTTGTGGTTAAGTAGATCTGAGTAGTGTATCCAAAGTTAATACATAATATTTAAAAAGACAGTCAGAACATTTTTTAGGTCCTTTTTAGTTTTGTTTTCCTGTAAATTTATTGATATGTGTAATCTTAAATTGACACTGAATCCAAGTACCTCCTCATGCAGTTGGAATAGATATGAAAATCAAGACCCTTCATGGCTGACAATCAATCAGACTCTGTCCCTACCCCCACCCCACCATTTCCCCCATCCAAGCCCTAGCACTCAGAGCAGCCTTGTGCAAATCTCAGCTCCCTGCAGCCCAGGCTGCACCTGCAGTTTTCAGCTCCTTGGCTTCAACTCCCACCTGCTTTCCTGGGAGCTGCCCGAGACACAGAGGGATGTTCATTTCTTGTCAGCCAACAAAGCCAAGGGAAGGCACAGCTCCATCAAATGCAAAAGTCATTCTGTTTCCTAGCTGTGCCCTGCCCCTGATCCCCACAGTGTGTCCTGTTTCCTTCATCCCTGCATTGCCAGGGACTTTCTGGGACAAGGGAGCTCTGCTCTGGCTATGGAGGGAGGTGCAGGTGCCACCACTGGAGTGGGAACCAGAACTCATAAGGTTTGTGTCCTTTGGAGGTCAGGAACTGGTGACACTCAGAGGCACAGGAAGTTTCTCTTCATGGCCAAGAGACCACAGTTGAACAGGAACAATTTAATAACAATCATGTTCTTACCTATGTGCAACATCCCAACCACATCTGATGACTCCACCATCCACAGGTGATTTCTATACTAAATGTAATTTCAGACAAACGTGGTTCTGTGATAGATAAAAACACAATAAAACTCTTGTATTAGGATGCTCATCTTGGAGTGGGGGCAAAACAGCTCCAACAATTCCTGATTTGCAAAGCTGTCAGTGTCCTCCTCCTGCCCTGGCTGATCTCCCCTCTTTTCCCTTCCACCCATTGGCTTTTGTCTCCCACCAGGCCCCCGGTGAAGAGCCTGGCTCTGTGTTCTCCGTCCCCTCCTGGCTGGCACTGCCAGGCTGGGATGAGGAGCCCCTCAGCCTTCCCTGCTGTGGGCTGGACAAGCCCAGCTCCCTCAGCCTCTGCTCACAGCCCAAGGGCTCCAGCCCCACCTTGGAGGCCCTTCCCAGACCCTGCTCCAGCTGCCAGACATCTTTCCTGCCCTGGGCAACCCAAACCCAGGCCACAGTGACCTGGATAATCCCTGTCCTTGATGTCCTGGTCACACAGCCCTGGCCCCTTGTCCCCATGTCAGGCTCTGGGGTGGATCCTGTGGAACATCCTTTGGTGGAGGCTGTGGCTCCAGGTGGGCCGGGGGGATCCCGGGGGACAGGGACCCTGCTGGGCATGGACAGCATTGGACTTGTTGGGAGAAACTGTGAGGGGGAGCTGGGGCAGAGTGACCAACCCAGTGACCTGACACAGCCCTGCTGGGATGTCACACAGCCCCTCTGGGATGTCACAGCCTGCTCTGGGATGTCACAGCCCATTCTCCAATGTCACACAGCTGGTCTCTGATGTCACAGCCAACTCTGTGACGTCAGACCTCTGCCCTGTGATGTCACAGCTGGCTCTGTGATGTCACAGAGGCTTTCTATGATGTCATAGCTTTTCGATGACATCACATAACCCACTCGGTGATGGTTACATTGTGACACTGAGGGGCCCCATGAAACCAAGGACATCGTTGCAGATGACACCAAGTTGGGTGTGAATGTTGATCTGCTGGAGGGTAGGAGGGCTCTCAGACAGACCTGGACAGGCTGGATGCAGGGCCCAAATCCAAGGTGAGGTTATAGCCCACTATGTGACCTCATGTTACCAGATGATAAATTGCCTACACCAGGTGAGCTGACACCTGGAGCTTGTTCTCCACAACCCCAGGCCTATGGAAACCACACAATGCCCATTGTGTGAGAAGGGGAACTGGAAGTTCAGCAGCCTCAGTGTCCTGCCAGCTCAGCCAGGCCCACGGGAACATTGGGGTCCACGACCACCAGAGACCACCAGAGAGACCCCCAGGACAGAAGAACACATGGGTAAAGGGGAGGGGAAATCTGTTAATGATTTTGGGGAAATGATTATCTTATTTGTGTTCAGTCCAGGACAATCAATGAATATTTATGCAAAATACAGAAAATAAACAGAAATTTTCTTGTACTCAGCCTGCAGGGCTTTGGGAGGAGCTATCCCCCGTGCATCCAGCTGAATAAAGAATGCTGCTTCTTAATGCTATACTGGGGTTAAGGAGTTTTCTGTTTTACCAAATCTTTGGTAACACTCCCACTGCCAAGGAAAGCTCTGTCTGCTGCTGTTCACACACAGAGAAGGGCTGGGGGCAGATGTGGGGCTCGGAGGCTACCTGGGGCACAATGACCATGAAATAATCAAGCTTTCAATATTCTGTGAAAGAAGGAGGGGCAGCAACAAAACTTCTACACTGGAATTAGGAAGGGCAGACTTTGGCCTGTTTAGGATGCAGATTTAGGGAGTACCAAATCAGGTCCTGATTTTTTTAAGGGAAACAGCTCTTAAAAACAAATGGGATCCAGGAAGGATGGAGATATTTCAAGAAATTAATCTTGATGGAGACATTTCAAGAAATTATTATTAAGGGGGAAAGAGCAGCCTGTCTAAGTGTGGCAAATGATAAGCTGGTGAGGAAAGTTATTGGCCAGCTGCCCACGGACCTTTTGTGGGAACTCAGGGGAAAAAGGACTGGTAACTCAGGAAGTATTTAATTATCTTATTAAATTATGTAGAAAGAAAAGTTGAGAGGTGAAAGCTCAATTGGAACTTAACCTATAGGCTTCTGTAATACAATAAAAAATATTTTCATAACAAAAATTTCAACCAAAGGGAGGGAGAAGGAGAACCTCTACTCTTTATGAAGTGCAGTGGAGAATACAATGTCTGAAGATAAGGAAAAGGCTGATCTACTTAATAACCTGTTTGTGTCAACTTTCAATATTAGGACAGGTTGTCCTCAGGACAAGTGTTCTCCTGAGCTGGCAGATGGGCACAGGGAGCAGAACAGCCCCCTGGAATCCAGGAGGAAGTAGCTGGTGACCTGCTGAGCCACTCAGATGCTCACAGGTGTGTGGGATCAGATGGGATCCATCCCAGGGGGATGAAGGAGCTGGTGGATGAGCTCCCCAAGCTGCTCTCCATCATTTACCATCAGTCCTGGCTCCCCAGGGAGGTCCCAGAGCACTGGAGGTGCCAGTGTGAGCCCATCCCCAAGAAGGGCTGGCAGGAGGATCTGGGGAACTCCAGGCCTGTCAGCCTGACCTGGGTGCCCAGCAAGGTTATGGAACAGATCACCTTGAGTGCCATCACAGGGCACCCACAGGATGGCCCAGGGATCAGAGCCAGCCAGCGTGGATTTAGGGGTGGCTGGTCCTGCCTGACCAACCTGGTCTCCTTTTATGACCAGGTGACCCACCTGTGGATGTGGGAAAGGCTGTGGATGTTGTGTGCCTGGATTCCAGCAGAGCCTTTGACACTGTCTCTGACAGCATTCCCTGGAAAAGCTGCAGCCCACGGCTTGGGCAGGTTCCCTCCTGGCTGGGAGATTGAAGAGCTGGCTGGAGGCTGGGCCCAGAGAGTGGTGGGGATGGTGCTGCACCCAGCTGGTGTCCAGGCACTGGTGCTGTCCCCAGGGATCTGTGCTGGGCCCAGTCCTGTTTAATATCTTCACTGATGATCGGGGTGAGGGGATCGAGTCCCCCATTCACAAATTGCAGATGGCACCAAGCTGGGTGTGAGTGTGGATCTGCTGGAGGGCAGGACAAGAAGACACAGCCTTAAGCTGCACCAGGGGAGGCTCAGGCTGGATAATAGGAAGATGTTCTTCACAGAAAGGGTGAGTGGGAACTGGAATGGGCTGGCCAGGAGGGAGGTGGCAGAGTCACTGTCCCTCTCCAGTGGCACTTGGTGGCATGGTCTGGGTGACAAGGCAGTATTAGGGCATTGGTTGGACTTGATGATCCCAAAGGTCTTTTCCAGCCTATTTGATTCTGGCATTCTGTGATGATTGGGACACTCTGGGGCCATTGTGACCCTGCAGGGCCTCATGGAACTAAGGGAACCATGGTGACACCGTGCAGCCCCACAGAACCAGGGCTCCATGGTGGTGTTCTGGGGCCAAATGGAGCCAGGGAGTGCCCTGTGACACTCTGGGTCCTCGTGGAACCACAGAGGCCATTGTGACACTGCAGGGCCTCGTGTAACCAAGGGGTTTCACCATTTTGACACTGCAAAACCAAGGAGACCATTGGGAGACTCCAGGGCCCAGCAGAACCAAGGGGCCGTTCTGACACTGCGGGGCCTCATGGAACCAAGGGGACATTGTGACACTGCAGGATCCTGTGTAACCAAGGGACCACTGTGACACGATGGGGCCTCATGGAATCTGGAAGAACATTGTGACACTGTGTGGCCTTGTGGAAACAAGGAGTCCATTGTGACACTGAAGGGACTTGTGGAACCACAGGGAGCATTCTGACACTCTGGGACCTCATGTAACCATGGGGCCATTGTGACACTCTGGGGCCCAACGGATACAAGGGATCACGGTGGAACTGAAGCACCAATGAGAACATTGTGACGCTGTGAAGCCCCATAGAACCAAGAAGAACATTGTCACATTTTTGGACCCTATGGAACCAAGGAGACCAGTGTGACAGTGCAGGGCCTGGTGTAACCAAGAGGCCATTGTGACACTGAGGGGCCCCATGGAAGAAAGGACATCTTTGCAGATGACACCAAGTTGGCTGGGAGTGTTGATCTGCTGGAGGGTAGGAGGGCTCTGCACAGGCCCCTGGGCAGGCTGGATCCAGGGCCCAAATCCAACAAGGTCAGGTTTAACAAGTCCAAGTGCTGGGTCCTGCTCTTTGGCCACAACAACCCCTGCAGCACTACAGGCTGGGGACAGAGTGGCTGGAGAGCAGTCAGGCAGAAAGGGACCTGCAGGGACTGATGGACAGCAGGCTGGACATGAGGCAGCAGTGTGCCCAGGTGGGCAAGAAGGCCAATGGCTCCTGGCCTGGATCAGGAATGGTGTGGCCAGAAGAGCAAAGCTGACATGCCAGCACTGATCTGCCCCCATCTCTGCACACAGGCATTGCTGCTGCAGCTCCAGAGAAGGCAACAAAAGGCCATCTCTGCAGAAAACTTTGCTTGGACACCTCTTAGTTTGTTGAAAACGATTGAGAGTGCAGCCCCTCATTGACACAGCCTGTGTCCAGAGGGAAGGTGGAGATAAAATAACAAATGGGACAAGGAATGGCTTTTTTTTTGTAGACAATATTTAAAAAGTTAAAAAAAAAAAAAAGGAAAAGAATCTCCAAAATAAAACCAACAAGAAGTCTCAAAGACTACTTTAATTAAAAGTGATTTGCAGAAATTGGCCAGCAGCTTAGTGTTTCTGAAAGCATCCAGTCATCAGTCTCCACACTGCAGCCTTGAGCTCCTGGTTCCTCAGGCTGTAGATGAAGGGGTTCAGGGCTGGAGGCACCACTGAGTACAGAACTGACAGGGCCACATCCAGGGATGGGGAGGACAGCGACGGGGGCTTCAGGTCAGAAAATGTGGCAGTGCTGATGAACAGGGAGACCACAGCCAGGTGAGGGAGGCAGGTGGAAAAGGCTTTGTGCTGTCCCTGCTCAGAGGGGATCCTCAGCACGGCCCTGAAGATCTGCACATAGGAGAAAACAATGAACACAAAACAACCAAACACTAGACTAATGGAAAACACAAGAAGCCCCAGATCCCTGAGATAGGATTTGGAGCAGGAGAGCTTGAGGATCTGGGGGATTTCACAGAAGAACTGGCCCAGGGCATTGCCATGGCACAGGGGCAGGGAAAATGTATTGGCTGTGTGCATGAGAGCATGGAGAAAGGCACTGACCCAGGCAGCTGCTGCCATGTGGGCACAAGCTCTGCTGCCCAGGAGGGTCCCGTAGTGCAGGGGTTTGCAGATGGACACGTAGCGGTCGTAGCACATGATGGTCAGCAGGCAAAACTCTGCTGACATGAAAAAGACAAGCATAAACACCTGTGCAGCACATCCTGTGTAGGAGATGTCCCTGGTGTCCCAGAGGGAATTGTGCATGGCTTTGGGGACAGTGGTGCAGATGGAGCCCAGGTCGCTGAGGGCCAGGTTGAGCAGGAAGAAGAACATGGGCGTGTGCAGGTGGTGGCCGCAGGCTACGGCGCTGATGATGAGGCCGTTGCCCAGGAGGGCAGCCAGGGAGATGCCCAGCAAGAGGCAGAAGTGCAGGAGCTGCAGCTGCCGCGTGTCTGCCAATGCCAGCAGGAGGAAGTGCCTGATGGAGCTGCTGTTGGACATTTGCTGGGGCTGCACATGGGGACCTGTTCATGGAGAAAAGGACAGTATGTTTATGGAGAAAAGCGAGTCAGCAGAGACTGCTTTGAGCCAGCCCTGGGCCATTCCCTGCAGACTATCCCGCTGGGACTCACCCACCCTTGTTCCTGCTCTAGCAAAACCTTCACTCAGGTCACTGCCTGAGCTCCAGTTGTGCTGGCTGAGGGTGCCAGGAGCAGCCAGGACTCTGCATGGGGGCTCTCGAGGAGTCATCCCTGCCCTACTACCTTGAGTTTGTGGCTATATGGCAGAGGGACAAGGCTATATATTCAGGATTTGTCAGGGGAATCACTCCTAATGCAGAAAGGCTTGGTAGCATCTCCACTCCTAGTTCTATAGGACATGGATGACAAGAGTTGATTTAAGGAATTTTTTCTGCAAATACATCCTTCCTGGCTCTCTGAGGTCAGAAGTCCCCAGCATTTCTGCTGCACTCAGAGTTTGCCACTGAGAGATGTGAGAGGCAAGGGATTCCCTGTGGCTCAGGGAAGGTGAGGGGCTGGATGGGCTTGTTCCCACCTGCCCTGGGTTTGCACCTTTGGCTGCAATCAGAGAACAATCACATTCCTGGGTCACCCTGGCATAAACCAGACCCTGCCCAGAGCAGAAGGGTCCCTGAATGTCTCACCCTCTCTCAAGGTCTCTGGGCAAGGTCTCAGCACCCCCTTGTGCCAAGGACACTCACGGCTCCCTTGGCAAACCCAGCAGCATTTCCTCAGCTCTGGCAGCTCTACCCTTCCCGTGGGACATTCAGGGAACTCCCAGAGGCTCTGGCACAGATTGGCACCCAGGAGGGCAGCTCAGAGCCTGGAAGGGCACAGCAAGGAGATCCCTGGCTGTGCCCATGATGGGATCTCAGGGAGGGGATTCAGCTCATTCCCCTTTCCCATGGACTGCTTTGCCCACAGCCCCACAGGTGCCAGGGAAGCTTGGACAGCCCATTCCCATGGACAGCCCTGCCTGGCAGGAATGCCAAGGGAAGAGCCTGACTCAGCTGCTGCAAATGCCAGAGCCTCCCTGAGAGCAGCAGATAACAGTGCCAATATCAGGGCAGGGCAGAACCAAGAGAAGATGTTGTGGTGCTGTGCCTGAGAGGGCAGGGCAGAGACAGCCGGGCACTCAGGGCAGTGTTCCCGTGCCCAGCTGTGCCCGGCACCTCCCACACACCAACAGTGCCCTCCTGCCCCCAGCACTGCTCTCTTCAGCCCCCTCTCCTTCCCTGAGCATCTCCCTGGGCCTGGACATTCCCTGCTGAGAGGAGCCTTGTCCCTGCCAGCGCTCACAGAGCCCATCCCAGCCTGTGTGCCCTGGCCCTGCCCTACAGAAACCTGCCTGTGTGCAGGGCCCTGGCTGGGGCAGGCTCTGTGTGCAGCTGGGCAAGGGCAGCTCAGGAGAGCCCTGCTGGGCCCTGCAGAGGTGATGCTGCTGCTGTCCAGGGCTGAGGAGTGGCTGAGGGCCCTTTGGGAGGCTCCCAGCAGAGAGACTGAGCACCCAAAATTACAGTTCTGGAGTCTCTGTAAATGTTCAAACATTCCTTTGCTGGTCCTATGTGTCCCTTTCAACTCAGAATGTTCTGGGATTCTGGGATTACAATTCCTGTTCTGCTTCTCTCATTTCCCTGTTTCTATCATGAAAAGAGAAAAAAAAACCCTTGCAACAGGGTTAGAACAGTAAAGTAAAAACCAGATATTAATTGGAAGCTTCCGGGTGTCCCAGTGGGGATGGGGCACACCTCAGTCCTGATTTCAACAATTTATTAAGGTTGAATAATTAGGATATTTAACAGGAACATCCAATAGGAGATTGAGTTGCCCTGGTTACACACCCCTGGCTCAACCCATTGGAGTAGGTCCAAGGGCTTCTTTGCCTTCATGTTTTGTTGTGACTGCTCACATTCTGGTCAATTAGAAAAATGTTTTTGTGGGTTCTCTTCCTGATAATAAGACTATTTGATAATAAGACTGATAAGACAGTATTTCAGGAATGTATGTAGACAGTCAGCTTAGTGTTCTAAAATCTAAAAGAAAGTTTAGGAAATGTACTAGAGTTAATTAAGGATTATAGTTATAAATGTATATAATAGCAGTTTAATAGAGTTAATTAAGGGCTTAATAGAATAAAGTAAGGATTATAGTAATAGTAATCTAATAGTAATTTACAGAGCTACAAATAGATGAAAAATGTAAAAAAAATCCCAAAATCTTTTTGTCACCACCCCAACGTTCCCATCTTTTTCCAAGCAGGAAATTGAAATCACTCTCAGGAAAGCTCCTGATCTTTACAGCAATCCCAGGCTTACCTTCTTTGGGAAGTGCCCTCTGGAGCTGTGCCCAGGCTGGTCTGGAGCTGGGAGCAGCCCTGCCCCACCCAGCCCCTCTCAGCAGCAGCCCCTGCCCTGCTCAGGGTGGCTCCTTCCCCCCAGAGCTTCTCCCCAGTGCTGGGAGCCGCTGCCAGGTCTGGCTGAGAGCTGTCCCTGGCAGGCAGCAGAGTCCCTGCCCCAGCACAGCGCCCTGGGCTGCAGGACTCTGCTCTGCACGACAGCCCTGGGCACCCCTGGCTGCAGCCCCGGCTGTTCAGCCCTGCAGCAGAGCCCGGCAACAGGAGCTGCCTTGGGCTGTGCCTGGGCTGGGGCAGCAGGGAAAGCCAGCCCTGCCCTAGGGCAACAGCCCTGCCCTGGAGCAGCCCTGAGAGTCCCTCTGAAAGGTCCTAAAAGCTGTGGGATGTGCCAGCTCCAGGAGATGCCTGCAGGAACTGCAGCTTCTCTTCCCGCAGCCAGGGAATGACTGCTTCAAACCTGGGATGATTTCTGCTCTAGTGAGCCCTGAGTGAGCTCTGCTCTGTGCTCCCAGCCCAGGCTGAGTTTAACCCCTCTGTGCCTCTGTGCTGTGCCCGGGCTGGCTGCAGGCAGTGCCCCAGCCCTGCTGGGCTGTGCACAGGAGCTGCTCCTGGCCAGAGCTGTCTCTCTGCAGCGCTGCCCTTGCCAGGAGCTGCCTCTGTGCAGGTTTTTCAAAGGACTTTGGGTTTGGCTTTTGCCTTGGAGTCTCTGAGAGGTTTGTGCAATCATGGCCTCCAATTATCTGCTGTAATTAGTCCCTAGAGAGGCTTTGTCAGTAACAACACTCAGTGAGGCTCATTAATACTTTAGGGTACTTCAGTTATTTTGAGGTACTTGGTGTTTCCCTTTTGATACAGACTCTATGAGAAGTTTGTGCAATCATTTCCCCAATTATCTGCTTTAACGAGTCCCTGGAGAGCTTTGTACTGACACTCAGTGGGGCTTATTAATACTTTCAGATACTCAAGGTTTTTAAGGTACTTTGGATTCTCCTTTCTACACTCTGAATCTCTGAGAGGTTCTTTCTCTATCCTGGCCTCCAATTCTCTCCTCCAGGAGTCCACGAGGAGCCTGTGGTGGGGATGGACCTCAGCAGGACCCATGGATACCTTGAGACTCTTTGGGTGTTTTCTCTGATTTTCACTCCTGGAAAGGTTTGTGCAATCTCCTCTCAGGCCCTGAGGTTCAAGGGCTCAGCTCCAAATGAACCACAGGGCTCATTAGGATCAAGTAAGTCCTGTCAAACCATGGCTCTGCCTTCATTTCCTTCTGCTCTAGTGCAGTTCATCAGAAATGTTTCTGTAGTGGTTTTGATTAACCAATTTGAGATTTCTCAGCCAATTCATCAATTAGTGTGGTGGGTTCAGGGTTGGCTAATTATCAGTGCACTCACTAGAATACCCTTAGTCATTTCCTGCTGTGAGATAGGATTAGGAGGAAGGCAAAGTAGGCTCAAAACTTTAAAAGGGTATTAAGAAAAGCTTATTAACAGTAACTAAAAGAAAGAGTAAGAAGTATCAGAAGAAAACTCTCAGAACACTTCTCTCCCTATAACATTTTCTTTCTTACTGACAATGTAAAGAGACAAAACCTAAAATTTTCAGTCAGTTTGCCACCTCTAGAATAGTCTTTCTTCATTTCATTTAGGGAGAGGAGTCTCTCTTCCATGCTATGGAGACTTCTCCATACAAAAAGAGTTATCTCATGGTTCTCAATTTCCCCACCCAGAAAAATCGGCAGTCTTTAAGTTCCCCCCATTTTTTTACAGGTTTCCACAGTTGTGTTTATGCTCCATGTCAGCTTCTGGGGAATGAATTTAAAGATGAGCTGTTTAAGAGCACAGGTTGTCTTCATCTATTTTTAAAATCATCTTCATCTCTGGGAACAGAGGTCTTCTTCTCTCCCTGAGGGCACATCCCTGAGGGGTCTGGGTCTCATTACTCTGCTCTTTTTCTCTGTTCAAACTTCTCATGGGATCACAGCTACTTAACATTTGCTTCCTTTAGCATGGAGGCCTTTGCTGAACAAGTCATCTCCCCAAAGTGTTCAATGCCTTATAGGGAAAAAGAGAGTCTGATGTATCAATTACATCCTTCTCCATAGCTTTACAAGAGGATTTCAGCCCCAAGATCAAGGCATCTCCTCATCCCTTCCATCTGGGACTCAACTTCCTCTTCACTGACCTCAGTGTCTTCATGTTGCTCCTCTATGTGCCTGCCCCTTGTCCTTTTCTCTCACTCGAGGGAGGATGGAAGCACTGAAAGAGTTCATATCTCACCCGGAGCCTGCAGATGGTTCCGTGACCCCGGCCGGGCTCGGTGCTTGCGGCCGGAGCTGTTTTACCATGGAGGTTTCTGCAGCGGCTGCGCTGGGGCTGTGTCAGGATGGGCCGCGCTGGGGCAGGGCCAGGATCTCAGCAGCCAGGCCAGAGCACAGCAGCAGCACGGCCGGGGGCCGATGGCTTCTCCTCACCCTGCCCGGGGCTTGCGGCTGAACCCCAGCGGTGGCAGAATCTTGGCCGAGCCGGCCCGGCCCGGGGCTGCTCCTGGGGCCGGGCGGATCCTGGCTGGGCCCGGGCTGGCGGCGGGGCAGGGCTCAGCAGTGCCCAGATGTTCCCAACTGCAGCCATGGCCCGGCCCGGCCTCGGCCCCGTGGCCTCCCCTGCCCTGCCCGGCAGCCTGATGGGGCCCGGCGGGGTCCCTGGGAAGGGGCCCGGCCCCACGGCAGGAGCCGCCGGGCCCGGCCTGGCTGAGACGGGAGCCAGGTCAGCCTTGATACCTCTGTGCCAGCCAGAAGGGAAAGAGACCCTCCCAGGCTTTCTCATCTTTAACATGTGTCTTCACAGAGGCGTGTACAGTTTCCTTAGTGGTTTAACGGACTGTCAATTCTCAAAGCTAATTACTGATTGATTTTTTTTGCAAGACACAGGAAACTTGCAGCTTTTCTTAGGACATCACTTCTGTGATTCAAAACCACCACAACAGCACACAGCACAGAGCTCCTTTGTCCATATGTACTGGTCATGTGTCCTAGGCCTCAAAACCCCTTCTTAAGTGATTTCTGGGCCCTCTCCAAGGTGTTTCCAAATGAAAACATTCAGTTCATTGTCTAAGAACATCACCAGAGGACAGGGCCAGCCTGACCTGTTTGTTCTGACTACTTTTGTCTGGGAGTTTGTTCTGAATACTTTTGTCATATATTCCTTGGATATATGGAATTTGGGAGGCCAAATTCTAATTTTGGCCATGGTCCCTTTGGAAGAAGGCCAGTTCTTTTCCATAGGAAGGAAAGAACAGGGCCCCTCTGTGTCAGGGGCAGATTGAAGGTGACCGCCAGAAACCAAGGCCAGTCAGAGCTGGCAGGATTTGTTCTGAAAGATACCCTTGCATAGAAGAAAGTTTTTAAGGAGAGTAGCAATTTTGGCAATGGGCATCTGAAAAGTCAGACGGTTCTTTTCCATAGCAAGGAAAACACAGAGCCCCAGTGCTCCAGGAGCTGATGAGAGGCAGCCCTTGACATTCCAACATCAGCCAAGCCTGTCAGGTGGCCCCTTGGAGGCCAAGCCAGCCACACCTGTTCCGTGTTCCCTTGGTTCCATGGGGCCCCTCAGTGTCCCAATGGTCCCTTGCTTCCATGGGGCCCTGAGGTGCCATAATGCCCCCTTGGTGATACGAGGCCCTGAAGGGTCACAATGGTCTCCATGATTCCATCAGGCCCCACAGAGTCACAATGGTCTCTGGGTTCCATGAAGCCCTGCTGTGTCACCATGGCCCCTTGGTTCCATGGGCTCCAGTGATGTCACAATGATCCCCTTGGTTCCATGAGGTCCCCACAGTGTCCCAGTGATCTCCATGGGAAGGGAAGAACCCAGCCCCAGTGTTGCAGGGGCAGCCACCAGAGGCCAAGGCCAGCCAGTCTTGACGGTACTGGCTGATTTTGCCTGGGAGCAACCCTTGGGTATACAGAATTTTACAGCTGGAATCCAAATTCCAGACATGGACACTCTGAGAAGGATGGTGCTTTTCAATAGGAAGGAAAGCGTGGAACACTTGTGTTTGAGGGGCAGATGAAAGATGGCCATCCGAGGCCTAGGCCAGCCAGACCTCTCTGTCCTGGTAGCTTTTGTCTGAGAGAAACCCTTGGATCTAGGGAATTTGAGAGGTGGAATGCCATTTTCAGCCATTTCTGCATACATAGGAAGGACAGTTCTTTTTCTTGGAAGGAAAGCACCCAGCCCCAGTGTTTGGAAAGCAGGGGAGAGGCAACCCCCAAGAGGGCACGGGCAGCCAGACCTGTCTGTCCTGGCAGCTTTCTCATGGGAGCAATTCTTGGATGTACGAAGTTTTGGAGGTGGAATCCCAGATTTGACCATGGGCACCTGGTCAAGATGGATGTTTTTTTCCTATAGGAAAGAAAAGTGAAAAGTCCAAGTGTTTTGGAAGAAGATGAGGGGTGGTCAACCTTAGGCCAAGGGCAGCCAGACCTGTCTGTCCTGGCACCTTTCATCTAGGGGCTATCCTTGCACATGGGGAATTTTGGAGGTGGAATCTCCATTTTGGCCATGAGCACCTGGACAGGAAGAAGAGTTCTTTTCATTGGGAAGGAAAGCACAGAGCCCCAGTGTTTCAAGGGCAGATGAGTGCCAGGCTTCAAGAAGCCAAGGCCAGCCAGACTTTTGTCTGGGAGCTATCCTTGGATATAGAGAATTATGGAGGCAGATGCCCAGTTTTGGTCATGGGTACCTGGATGGTTTGAGATGGATGTTTTTTTTCACCTAAGAAAGAAAAGCACATGATCCCAGTGTATGGTTTATGGTTTCTTCATCCTACCCTGCATCCGAATTCCAGTAGTACATTTTGGGAATTTATCAGTATTACACTCAGTCTGTTAGAGGAGGAGCCGAGATTAAGGCTTTCCAGCCTTTCCTTTCCTTCTTCTCCTCTGGATCTGTGATGTCACTTTTTGAGAATTTTCAGTTTCCCCTGAATGTTAAAGAGACCATCTTTCTGGTATTTAATCTGGTAGGCTTCCTCTATATATGGTCTGCAGCTTCTCTAGAATGAGGGCTGAGATATCCAGAGGAGCTGGTGAGACCCCTGACCCAGAATCAGATGCAGGTGTGAAAAATCTTGAGTGGTGTGGAGAATGGGAAAATATAGGCCAAACCCTGAAGGAATTTTCTGATCCTGTAGACTGTGACTTTCCGCGGGAACAAATTCAGAACCCAGCTGAGGTGGGGAAATACCTAAAAGAGAAGTGCCATGACGATTCTAAGGAGAAAAGGCTCATTGCAATAAGCTGGGCCCTGGCCTATGCTTATCGCACTGTGTTAGATAGTGTAGGGCAGCAGACAGAGGCAGGGGGCAGGGAGATAAATCAGCTAGCCCAGTCACTCAAGCTGTAGCCAACAGCCCAGGCTGAAGCCAGCAGCCAAACCAGATAGTGAGCCTAAGCCAGCATCTAAACCCATGGCTGCTGCTACCAGTACTAGAAGTGGGAAATGCACGGACAAAACCAATCGACCAGTGCATGATGATGATGATGGTGATAGAGGAGAAGGAACCTCAATGCCTTCTGACATAAAATCAGGAGTCAAAGCAGCAGGTGCAAGATCAGATGCAAATACTGAGTCCTTTTCCCTGAAGGACCTTCATGGATTACAGAAGGATTACACCCAACAACCTGATGAATCCATAATTAGTTGGTTAGTCCGTCTCTGGGATGCTGCAGGCGAGGCTACAATTCTGGATGGCACTGAAGCGAGGCATTTGGGGTCCCTGTCACAGGACCCTGTCATTGACCAAGGAGTGATGAGGGGGGCTAATCCACACAGCCTCTGGTCACGGGTCTTGGACAGTGTTGCACAAAGATACCTGTGCGCAGATGATCTTTATATGCAACAAACTCAGTGGAAGACCATAGAGCAAGGGATCCAACGCCTGAGAGAAATGGCAGTGGCAGAGATTATCTTCTCAGATGACGGGACAACTAAGAACCCAGACTTAGTACCATGCACGTCTGTGATGTGGCGAAAACTTGTGCGACTTGGGCCACATGAATATGCTTCTGCTTTAGCGTTAATGAAGAGGGATGAGAGGGAAGAGACCGTGCTGGATATGGACAAGGAAGCTCCGAGCATATGCAGATGCTGTGCATGGCCCAACACATGCCAGAATCGCAGCAGTGGAAACACGTCTGCAGGAATCAGAGGATAAGATAGAGGAGAATCATAAGAAGCTCAGAGAGGAGATTAAAGAAGACCTTCTCTAAATCTCTGCAGTACAGATCAGAGGTTCTGGTATCCAAGGCAGACGTTTCCCAGATGGTGAGAGATGGTGCACCCCACGAAATGTGGTTCTACCTGTGTGATTGTGGAGAAAACATGGGGAGGTGGGATGGAAAACCTACTGCTGTTCTGGCACGACGGGTGCGTGAATTGAAGGAAGCCACCAAAAGGAAAGCAGCTCCAGTTGCCCGTCGCCAAACTGCCAGGTATGATGATGATGACATGTCCGATCCCCTTGAAGGAACATCCAAGACATATGCCCAGGGAAAGAGGGATAACCAGGCTTAGAGAGGCCCTGCCTCTAGCCAGGTAGAGGCCAGGGAAAAGCGTGTTTTCTGGTCTGTGTGGATTCGTTGGCCTGGCACATCGGAACCACAAGAGTATAAAGCTTTGGTGGATACAGGTGCACAATTGTGGGCAGTTTTTTCTTACTGAGACATAGTCCATGGGAAAAGTACCGTGAGAAAGAGCATCTGAGTAGGTAACATCTGCCTAATTCAAGGACATGGTTTCTTTGAGCAAGAAGTTGTTTTATAAACTATGTGAAAACAGGAGGTAAAAAGAAGCCACAAACATCTTGAGAAAAGGTGGGACTGACTTTTTATAGCTGACCAATGGTGAGCTCTTGTTGGAATCCTAAAAATCAGAGGGTTTTGAGAAAGGAAAATGCAGGCCTGGGAAAGCTGGGAAAGTTAGATGCTAAAGCAGCAGAAATATTAGTAATGCAAACGTGAGAGAATGTGAGAATAGAACAATAGGCCTATGTTAGATGCTGCCTTAAGTAATAACAAGTTTACTTAATGTATATCTTTAGAAAGTTAAAGTTCTGAATAGACTTTTGTGCTTTGACACTAATGAACAAGCTATTGTTTGAAACTAGGCCGCACGTGTGCTTTATATTATTGGATAAAAGTATTGTCAATGTTCTTATTCTCTAAATATAATTGGCTGAAACGCAGATGGAAATGGCTTTAAGATATGCTGTAACACTAAGTCTCTTTGGCATTCTGCTTGGTTCAGTGAGAGGTTGCATCCATTTTGTCTCCATTGTTGTAACAATGTGTTGAGCTGGATGCTGAATAAATCTCTCTGACGCTGACCACAGTGTCCCGTTCCGTTCGTGTTATGTACATAGATTTTTGCCAGGGCAGTGGCGCCTCATGTTGGGGCATTTTGTCTAGCCTAGAAAAAAGAAGAAAAAATTCGACGGTTCTCTGCCCTTGGAGACCCAGATGTTAATAAGGAGAGACTGTTGCATCCCCTGGTTTTCTACGTCTTTAGTGTATGTAAGTAACATAGTATAAGGGGCGTCTGGGTAACGTGATGGGAAACAATTTTTCGGACTCAGAATGGAACGTCTTTCATGATCTTGACAAAATATTACAGGAAAAAGGACGTTCAGATATCTCAAAGACTGAGTTAAAGGAGTTATTAATCTGGACTAAAGCTAATACTCCAAATATAAACTTGCAGTCTGCTTTTACTTTTGTTTTTTGGGATCAGATAAACTGGAGACTTTATAATCTATTTACTCTCAAAAAGGAAGAATCTGCTGGTAAACTTATGCCTGCTTGCCGTGTTTTAATGGAAACTTTTAAACCGAATGACTGTAATAGACAGTCCTCGAACTTGTTAAACAAAGTATCTTGTTCAGATTCTTCAAATTCAAGTGAAACCGAGTTAAAGTCTTTATCGGGAGGAATTTCGGGGGTCGCTCCGGTTGCTTCTCTCTCTCCTGATCCGTCTGGTCCTGGCTCGGGGGTTGCTGATTCGTCCAGTTCAAATCCCGGGGGGGCTGACTGTGTTGCTTCTTCCAAAAACTGTGAATTGGAACGATTTGCCTCTCCGGGTGTGTCCCCTGTTTCTTCCGAGCGGGTCGGTGTTTCTGCAGCTGAGAGTGGTTCTTCAAACCCCCCTCTGGGAAAAAACGAACTTTTACCGTGTCGCGAAAAAGGTTCAGACTCCATGTTGCACTTCGGAAATGATAATTTGCTTAATGTGTCTCTCGGTTGTAAGGATAGTCGTTCTGAAGGGAAAAATATTCAGTTACAGAAGCTTTGTGATAAGGAAATTGCTTGTCCTGAAAATACTCAAACTAAGAATGTTGATTTTGATTTTGCTTTGCAAGGTGCTGTGGGGGGGGGAATCTCTACTGTTTCCCCTTCGCAGGAAAATGTCACATTGAATTCTGTTTCTCAAGGTGCTTTGCTTTGTGATTCTGGGAGTTCTATGTTGGTAAACTGTTCAAATAAGTCATTACCTGGGTTTTCTGTTGCTTGTCAGAATTTTAACACAGAGAATGCCAAAATTAGAGCTGTGGATTTGCTCTCTGCAAGCAGGACAGAGGGAGCAATCCCCAAACAAAAATGTATGCTTAAAACAGATGATTTTCAAAAGGTTTCAGAGGGAAAACAGACTGAGATTTTAAATACTTCCAGTTTTGGTTTTTCTGGTGGTAGAAAAATTATACCTTCACATTCACTGTGTAATATTGGCAGGGTCTCAGAGTTCTCTCAGGATGATGTTGGCTGTTACCCAGCTCCTTGTGAAACATGCCTTTGTTCTTTGGAAATTAGCAAGAATAAAAATTCAAGGTTGTGTTCCTTACAGAAAACAAATGCTGGCTGCATTCCACAAATTAAAGAACACTCCCATTTCGTAGAACACACCCCTCTCCCAGCCCCTCTGGGCGGGACTCCCGGGGGGGAGTGGTCCTTGACCAAGCCCACCTCCGTCCCTCCTGGCAGGACTTCAAGAGAGGCGTGTTGTTGTTCAGAGGTCTCTGCCCAGAACTCAGGGGTGTGTGCTCACGCCTTTACTGGCAGAGCTCCCGGGAAGGACAGTAGTGTCCTTGCCAAGAATTCAGATGCTGGCCGGAGTCCCGGAGAAACTGGTTGCTGTAGTGACTTCTCTGGCATGAATTCAGATTCTGGCCTGGTTCCCAGGGCTTCTGTTGTTAAAGAAACAGTCCTTTTAAAACAAGAACCACCTTTAAATTTACCTAATTGGTCTGATATTAATCAGAAATTGGAAAAAGATTGGGATTCAAAGAATCTCCTTGCATTGCCTGTTCGTTACGGCCGTCGTGATGCCAATCCTACTTATGAGAGTCTCTCTCATCATGATATAAAAGAATTGCGTCTCGCACTGAAAGATAGTGGGTTTTCCTCTCCTTATTTTAATACAGTGTTGAAAAGTGTTTTTAATACCTATGATTTAGTGCCTGCTGATTGTCGAAATCTGGCCTCTTTAATTTTAACCAATTCACAATATCTTTTATGGGAACTTCAATGGAAAAAGCTTCTTAATAAGTTGATTGAAAAATATGTTGACACTAATTATGCCCATTTAGATGTTGTTCAATTAGCTGGTGATCCACCTTACCATAGAGCAGAAAATCAAGCAGCAGAATTGCCTCGGCCTGTATTAACAGATATTAAAGAGGCTGCTAGAAAAGCGTTGTTTTCAGTGGAGCCAGCTGGCACACATATTAATGCTTATACCTTAATTAGACAAGGTGAAACAGAAACCTTTGGTTCTTTTCTAGATAGATTAACTCAAGCAGTTGAAAAGCAGTGTCAGGACGAACAAGCTCGACCTCATCTTATTCAAAATCTTGCTTTTGTAAATGCTAATGATGAATGTAGAAAAATTATCTCAGCCTTACCTGATCAGCCTCCAACCATTACACAGATGCTAACAGCTTGCAGCCGAGTTATGAATCAACAAAACTTTTCAAATTCACAGGTCACTGTTTCAAATAAGACCTTGGAAGACAATTTAACACAACGAATTGATAAAATTGAAAAGCTTTTGGAAAAACAGGAAAAAATTTGGGAAAATACTGTTAGCTCTGTGCAGTTGGACTCTGATAAAAGGCCTTGTTGCTTTGCTTGTGGTAAATCAGGTCATCTTAGAAAGGACTGTCGTGTGAAACCATTTTCATACAATCAACTTTCTATATGTCCACGATGCCGAAAAGGGAGGCATCTTTCTAGACATTGTCGCTCTATGTTTGACATTCAAGGCAGCCCTCTGTCGTTAAACTTCAAAAACAGCGCGCCTTGCCACCGCGCTCAGACACAAATAGTGGTACCATCTGGCAATCAGAGACCCAATCAAATGATATTGATACCTCAGTCGTCTATCCCTCAATCAATCAATCCTCAAATGGGTCAATGCTCTCAAATGCAAGGCTCGAATTAGCTTCCTCAAAGTTAATTCATCTTTTAAATGATTCATCCTGGGTTAATATTCCTACTGGAATTATTAACCCTTGTCAACAAGAACAAGAATTTTTAATTTTAGGCAAATCAGACAACAAAATTTTTGGACTTTCAATTCTTCCTACTGTTGTTTCAGTGAATCCTAATGAAGAGCTAATGATTTTAGCTCTTGCACTTGATGTTCCTATAGTGATTCCTCCAAATACACCTGTTGCTATTGCATTCTTGTCACAGATAAATCCACTCAAGCAAAGCAACTTTTCTACTAGTACCTCTGGTCCAGAGGTCTTTTGGGTGCAATGTTTAGATCGTGACCGACCACAACTGACTTGTACACTGACTCATTGTGGTAAAACAATTTTTGTTACAGGCATGCCAGATACTGGTGCAGATGTTACTGTAATTTCTCACAGGTTCTGGCCCAATGATTGGGATTTGGTAGCTCCTTCCGGTTCCCTTACAGGGATTGGAGGTGCTACTGTGTGTTTGCAAAGTGCATCCATGATTAACATTACAGGTCCTGAAGGAAAGACTGCAACAGTGCGTCCTTTTGTTGTTCAGAAGCCTCTCACTGTTTGGGGAAGAGACGTCCTGTCCCAATGGGGAGCAAAACTGGAAGTGGGCCTGTGACGACCACCACGTCGAAGCCTGTTACCTTAAAGCTAACCTGGAAAACTGATCACCCTGTATGGGTTGATCAATGGCCTCTGACTGAGCAGAAATTGAACATTCTTAATAAATTAGTAAAGGAACAATTACAGCTAGGTCACATCGTTCCTACCAATAGTCCCTGGAATTCTCCAGTCTTCGTCATCCACAAGAAGACATCGGACTCCTGGAGATTGCTTCATGACCTGAGGAGAATCAATGAAGTGATTGAAGACATAGGACCCATTCAGCCTGGACTCCCATCATTATCGATGATTCCAAAAGACTGGCCTCTCGTCGTAATTGACTTAAAGGACTGTTTTTTCCATATTCCACTTCATCCTGATGATGCTCCAAGATTTGCCTTTTCGGTTCCTGTCATCAATCGAAGAGAACCAGTACATAGATATCACTGGAAATCTCTTCCGCAAGGGATGAAAAATTCGCCTATCATTTGTCAATATTTTGTCGCACAGGCATTGTCTCCTGCTCGCCAGAAGTTTCCAAGATCCATGATTCTACACTACATGGATGATTTACTCATTGCAGCTTCAACGCAAGAAGAGGTGGAAGATACCCGTGCCTACGTTGTCACTGAAATCCAAAAGGCTGGACTTAAAATTTCTACTACGAAAATTCAAGAAATTCCACCCTGGAGGTACCTAGGATGGAAAATGACTGAGACGACAATAACACCACAGAAGATACAGATCCGGACAAGTGTCAATAACCTACAAGAATTACAAAAACTTCTAGGAGAAATCAATTGGGTTCGCCCAGTTTTGGGAATTACCAATGATGAACTTAGTTCACTTTTTGATCTGCTGAGAGGCAGCTGCGATCTCACTTCTCCAAGAACTTTAACACCTGAAGCTCGTGCAGCCCTTGACAAGATCACTGAATCTCTTCAAAAACGACAGGCTCATCGCTGTGTTCCGGAAAAGCCATTCTTCTTTGCAGTTTTAGGAGAAAAGATGCAACTTTGTGGTCTCATTTTTCAGTGGGATCTTTCTGGGTCAGATCCTTTGTTGATAATAGAGTGGGTTTTTCTTCCTTACAGGTTTTCAAAAACTATTACTACAGTTTTAGAAATGATAGCACAACTTGTAATTAAAGCCAGAACCAGATTATTAACTCTAGCAGGCCAAGAATTTTCAGTTATCTATTTACCTTTGAAAAAAGATTACTTCAATTGGGCAATGCAAAATTCTGATGATCTACAATATGCATTTTTGGCTTTCCCAGGTATTTGTTCTGTTCATTACCCAGCTCATAAACTATTGCAAGCAAAATTGTGTTTCAAAGAAAAACCTAAATTAAGTCAAGAGCCTTTGAATGCAGTGACTCTCTTCACTGATGGCTCAGGCAAAAGCCACAAATCAGTTATAACCTGGCTGAATCAAAAAACTAATGCTTGGGAATCCGACATTCAAATTGTAGAAGGTTCTCCTCAAATTGTTGAGCTTGCTGCTGTGGTTCGGGCTTTTCAACTTTTCCCTCAACCTTTTAATTTGATCACGGATTCCGCCTATGTTGCTAATGTAGTTAAAAGAATAGAAGGGTCAGTTTTAAAAGATGTTAGTAATGCTATCTTGTATCGTTGGCTTTCATGTCTTTTTACAACCTTGCAATATAGAACTAATCTATATTTTGTTTCTCACATTAGGGCTCATTCCTCGCTTCCTGGATTTTTAGTGGAAAGAAACGCAAGAGCGGACAATCTGACAATGGTCATTTCAAACACTTTACCAAACATTTTTGAACAAGCAAAATTAAGTCATGCTTTCTTTCACCAAAATGCACAAGCACTTATGCGAATGTTCCAAATTACTAAAAGTCAAGCTAAGGCTATCATCAATACTTGCCCTGACTGTCAGCTTGTGCAGCCTCCTGTTTCTATGAGAGCTGTCAACCCACGAGGTTTGCAAAGTCTACAGTTATGGCAAACTGACATCACTAAATATCCATCCTTTGGTAAATTTAAAAATATTCATGTGTCAGTGGACACCTTCTCTGGTGCACTTTTTGCTTCCCTTCACACAGGTGAAACTGGCAATCATGCCTGTCATCATTTTTTGCAAGCTTTTGCTTCATTGAGTGTACCTCAAGAAGTAAAAACTGACAATAGTCCCGCATATACATCTCAAAAATCGGCCACTTTTCTAAACGAATGGAGTGTTCGTCACATCTTTGGTATTCCTCACTCTCCCACAAGTCAAGCAATTGTTGAAAGAGCACATCAAACATTAAAACGTATCTTAAATCAGCAGGGGGGGGGAGCTGAGGCCACACCTCAGATGAGGCTGAACAAAGCTTTGTATGTCCTCAATTTTTTAAACAGTTCAGATGCAGAACCTGATCCTCCGATCTTTAGGCATTTTTTAAACAATACACAGGCAAAATTGAAGGAAAATCCTCCTGTTCTAGTTAGAAACTCAGATTCTGGTCAAATTGAAGGTCCTTTTCGTTTAATAACATGGGGCAAAGGGTATGCTTCTATCTCTACAGGTGCTGGAATTAAGTGGGTTCCTGCCAAAAACGTCAAACCATATCGCACTCCAGAACGTGTTGGCGAGCCGAGAACCGAGGAAGCAAGCACGCAGACGTGAGCCGAGCGGAGGGATCCCGGGTCACGCCTGACGTTCCTTGTGCCTGACGTTCTTTGTGCATCGGTGGAACCTGCAAACCCTGATTTTGTGTTAATTTATAATTATGTCAATTGTGTATCCAATGTTTGTTTAACAGAGCTGACTTTTGGCAGAAGTTTAAATCTTTGGTTTCTTGAGAGCAACATCCTTAATTTCGATAAAAGTTATGCCAAAAATTAGCTCATGAAAAAGATGGATCAACTGCAATTTCTTTGTTGGTATTGGTGGTTTTTAATTGCTTTTTGTCATGCAGATTTGCCTGTGGAACAACCGAAGACAAATGTCTGGGTAACCTTAGCCAAGGCAGCCGGCTCAGATACTATATGTTTGTCTAATTCGGAACCAGAGAAACCTTTCTCAACCTGTCTGGTGGGTGTGCCAGTAAAAGAGTTGCCCTCGGTCAAAAAACAATCCAATGGTAAATCAGGTGAAATTGATAAGGTAAACCATCCTACATTGAATTGGAATGTTTGGGCCAAAAAACTTCCTATGGCAGCTTCTGAACCCCAAGAATTAGAAATCCTTGGTTCTTTAACCATGGACTTTTGCTTTACCTTCATTGCTAGTGCTTTGCGAAAAGGAGACCCCCCAAAGTATAATGTTACTCCTCATTATTTTGCATACAGAAATTTGAGTTTTTGGTGTAATTTTTCAAATAGTTGGAATGTGCTTTCTGAGGCTGACCAATATCCACGGCAATTACCAAAAGGGTATTGGTTCATTTGTGGAGACAGAGCTTGGCAAGGCATTCCGGCACATCTTGAAGGTGGCCCTTGTAGTATTGGGATGCTCACTGTCATTGCACCATCTGCCAAAGCAGTCATGAAGAAAAAACAAAGAAAAACAAGAGCTGTTCGTCATTATGAGGAAAACTGTCAAAGTGATTTCATGCCTTGGAAACCCCCAAGAAGAGTTTCAGTAGGTATATTTTTACCCCAATGGGCTTCAGCAGAAGCTTTGAAACAATTAGATCGGGTCGGATGTTGGCTCAGTAAGCAAGTTAATGCCACATCCTCTGCAATTAGTGATATGTTAACTGATGTAGATAGTGTTAGGCATGCTACTCTTCAAAACAGAGCAGCAATTGATTTTCTTTTACTGGCACAAGGACACGGTTGTGAAGAATTTGAAGGTTTGTGTTGCATGAACCTATCCGATCACTCTGAATCCATTCACAAAAGTATACAAAAACTAAAAGATTTGACTGCCCAAATTAAAGAAGATGGTAGTTCTTGGTTGGATGATTTGTTCCAAGAATGGAGCTTTGCACCTTGGCTAAGGCAACTTTGCAAGATAGGTCTCTATGTCCTTGGTGTTTTATTATTGATATTGATAGTGATTCCCTGCATACTTCATTGTGTGCGGAGAATGATGAACAAAACAGTCCGAGAAATTTTTGTCATTCAAGAAAAAGAGTTAGGCAATAAGAATACAGAGAGTGTTCGTAATCTTACAGAGATGCCCGATGAAGGCATCGAAATGGAAGAAGGTTTTGAGTTCAGACCCTGGAATCGACAAGAATTTTTTGAAACATGACTCATAACTATTATCAGACATGATTCATTCACATATCAGTACATGGTTCATTCACTTTTTCACGGACTGGGCCTTCACAGCATTAAGTTGCTGTGCTGTAATATAGCAACGCTTAGTGTCAGCAAGAGCAAACCTTCCGCAAATAGTATAGAAAAATATTATAGTAAGGCTAAGAAACGCAAGTAGTCAACGACACGCATATGACGGTCTCTATATGTGTCAGCAGGGAGGGGGAATTGCAGGAATCCTAAAAATCAGAGGGTTTTGAGAAAGGAAAATGCAGGCCTGGGAAAGTTGGGAAAGTTAGATGCTAAAGCAGCAGAAATATTAGTAATGCAAACGTGAGAGAATGTGAGAATAGAACAATAGGCCTATGTTAGATGCTGCCTTAAGTAATAACAAGTTTACTTAATGTATATCTTTAGAAGGTTAAAGTTCTGAATAGACTTTTGTGCTTTGACACTAATGAACAAGCTATTGTTTGAAACTAGGCCGCACGTGTGCTTTATATTATTGGATAAAAGTATTGTCAATGTTCTTATTCTCTAAATAGTGATTGGCTGAAACGCAGATGGAAATGGCTTTATGATATGCTGTAACACTAAGTCTCTTTGGCATTCTGCTTGGTTCAGTGAGAGGTTGCATCCATTTTGTCTCCATTGTTGTAACAATGTGTTGAGCTGGATGCTGAATAAATCTCTCTGATGCTGACCACAGTGTCCCGTTCCGTTCGTGTTATGTACATAGATTCTTGCCAGGGCATGTACCTCTTTTGGATTCATTGGAGAATAGGTCCTTCTTTGGTTTTCGCCTGCCCCCCCAACACGGACAGGGAAGACTAGCTTGGCTGAAGGGGTGTATTGGGCGCAGGCTATCTTTATTTTTCACCAGTCTGTGAGCGGGGTCCGGTTTTTCTCTGATGACCCCTTCACCCATGTGGGAGTGCTGCGACTAGAGATCTTATATGCTGCTGCTTTCCCTCTGTTAAGGCTGGAATCCGAACCGGAGCTTTCTGACTCCCTCTCGGACTCATCCCGGTTCGAGTCTGAGTCGGAGTCGGATGTGGAATGGCTGAGCACTTCCGGGCTGCTCTCCCTTTTCCTTGGGCTCCGCCCCCTCCTGCGGGGGGTGGACCGTTCCCTCCCCCTGGGGTCTCCCCGCCTCCTGCTGGGGGAGGTCCTTGCCTTATGTGGGCTTAATTTGAATAGAGCGCTCTGAGTGGTCTCACCCCTCACCGCGGGGACCGCCCCCCCTCCCCGCTCTCCCGCGCATGCGATGCTAAGTGGGCTGAGTCCATTTCCGCCTTTTGTCTCCTCTTCTCTTCCGCCCGAACCATGTGGCCGGCAGCCATCTTCGAGCCCATACGGCGGCGGAGAGATTGCATCGGTCCGGGCGGTTTCTGACCGTCCCGCCGCGTCCCGCGCCTCCTCCGTCAGCCTCCCCCAAAAACACTGTGCCCGTTGCTCTGCCTCTTGTGTCGGGTCAGCGATCGGTGGGGGGGGGAGCGGGTGGAGGGGCCGCGGTTTTGTCGAGCGGCTCCGAGGGGGGGCTGGGGTCTGGCGGGCTCTGCGGAGGGGGTGAGCTTGGGCTCGGGGGGAGGTGGGACGCACCTAGCTCTCGCACATCTCCGTCTGCAATCTGATCACTTTCCGTGGTGGTCTGTGTCGCTGCCCCAACCCCTAGCTGCGGGGTGGCTTTTAAACAACTTCTGGCAGCTTTCCAAGCTTCCTGCTCTTGTCGGGCTTTTTGCAAAGCCTGAATGACTTTTTCCCATGATTTTAGGGCTTTCCCCGAGCCTGAACACATGGTATCCTGGGCCAGGGTTTTCGTACAATTATCCCACACCTCTGGGTGTAAAATATCCACGGGGCTCTCTATAGCCCCCAGCTTAATCAATCTCGGCAATGCGAGAGTCATATCCTTAAGCTTACAGTCGATTCCCCATTGTGCATGCAATTCATCGACTACCTTTGCAATCGCCTCCATGATTCGAGGGCGTCCCCTCCGCTGCACTAGGCCAGCTGTGCAGCCGCCGTCATCTCTCCAGTGGATTCCCGTTCCCCGGGCGCTGATTCGATCCCGGGTTTTGGCACCACTTGCTACCTTCCAATGCAAGGTGAGGTGACCTGGTTCCGAGAGAACGGCATGGTGACCCAAACTCTCCAGGGTCACTCGGGCCAAGAACACACGCAGACACCAGTATGGTGGACGGTTCAAGACCTTTATTGTCCCGCCTCGTCAGGTTTTATACTCTGCTAGTTCTTTCTCTACGTCAGGGGGTCTTACTTTACTGTAATTGGTTAGTAAGGGGTAAAAAGTTACAAATGTTAGGGGGGACTACATTCTTGGGTGATCCTTTATCACTAGGCGTTAGGGGGAGAGCAACTCTACTGCTTTCCGTGACATCGCGAGATTTTCCGAGCGCCTAACCCTATTCACTACACTCATCATGAGAAGACCTTCTCCATGAGCTCAGACTTAACCAGACACCAATGGAATCACCAGTAAGGGAGGTTCTGTGAGTGCCCCAACTGCAGGAAGAGCTTCATGCCCAGCCCCATCTTCTTTCCCCATTGCAGGTCCCACGTTGGGAAGAATCCTTGGGATCCATGTTCCCTGTGATCTATGCTGGGAAGACACCTATCCCTTTTCCTGCCCCTGCCAATGGCCTGATGTGGGATGGAAGAACATGAGGGTCTGGCCATGTCTGTGACATTAAATTCACTCCCACCTCAGGTCATTGCCAGGGGCAGGAAAGAGAATCTCTCTCTCTCTCTTTCCATCCCTGAGGAGAAGGGTGTCTGTTCCAAGCAGGAGAAATTGTGGCCAGGCAGACCCAGTGAGTTGTGTTGTACTTTTCCCTGTAAACAGTTTGCTTTATCCCTTCTGTTACAAATATTGTTTG
>WSPJ01000175.1:5729-30777 GCA_009764595.1 Geothlypis trichas
TTAGTGCGCTTCTCAGCTGATTCAATCCTATAAAGAGTCCCATTTTTAAATAAGAGGATCTAAACAATCAAAAACAATATCCAAATAATACCATGCCACCCCAATACATGTTTTAAAAATAATTTAAATTGTTTTAGAGTACTTAAGGATGTTATTAAAGTTTAATGGTTTGGGTAAAATATCTCAGAAATTATAGTGTTGTTTGCTTTTGTGTTTAGTGTATTTGTAATACGAATTGTTTTACTAAGGTGTGTTAGATTGTACGTTAGTTTTTTTAGATATTTTTTATCTCAAGTTTATTAAGTCATCGAGTTAAAACTTACAAAAGTTATTTCTTGGTATATAATTTATTTATATTTATTTGTAATGTTATAGTAATAGTTATTGTTTTTTTGACTTGAATCATTATTGGAGTATTGTAAGTAAGAACTGAAATTGCTATATTTCATTTTCATTATTATTTATTTATTTTAATTAATTATTTCAATTTTTATTTATTTATTTTTTTTTTTCATTTCATTCTAATTTTTTAAAATGAGAGCAAGGAAGTTGAAGGGCAGGAACATTTTTTCCTGGCTGAGGACTGGAATTCCAGACCCTGGGAGTGTGTGCAGGACCACACAGACTGGGATTCTGGTAGAATCCAAATTTTGGCCATGGGCTTCTGGGGAAGAAGGATGGTTCTTTTCCATGGGAAGGAAAGAGCAAAGCCCCAGTGTTTCAGGACAGAATAGAAGCAACCACCAGAGGCCAAGGCCAGCCAGAGCTGTCTGTCCTGGGAGCTCTTGTCTGGGAGAAGCCCTTGCATATAGGGAATTTTGGAGGAAAAGTACCAGTTTTGTCCATGGGTGCCTGTGCAGGAGGGGGGATTCTTTTCCATAGGAAGTAAAGCACTGAGCCCCAGTGTTTGAAGGCAGGTGAGAGCCAGCTCTCAGGAAGTCAAGGTCAGCCAGGCTTGTTGGTAATGGCAGTTTTTTGTCCGGGTGCAATCCCTGGATATTGGGAATTTTGAGAGGGAATCCCATTTTGGCCATGGATGCTTGAATGAGAAAGACAGTTCTTTTCCATTTGAAGCAAATCTCATAGCCCCAGCGTTTGAGTGCCACATGAGAAGAGACCCTCGACAATTCAAGGGTAGTTGGAGCAGGAAGGCCAAGCCAACCACAGCTATTACCTGTTGGCTTGGATCCATGGTGCCCAGCTGTGCCACACTGACCCCTTGTTTCCATGGGGCCCTGCAGTGTAACAATGGTGGTGTCATATTGGATCCTTGGTTCCAACAGGCCCAGATTTGTCACACTGTCCTCTTGTTTCCATGGGGTCCCACAGTGTCACAATGGTCCCTTGCTTCCATGAGCCTTGCAGTGTCACAGGGGTCTCCTTGGTACCACAGTGTCACACTGGACCCTTGGTTCCATGGGGACTCACAATGTCAGAAGGGTCTCCTTGGTTCCATGAGGCCCTGCAGAGCCCCTTGATTCAATGAGGCCTCAAAGTTTCATAATGGCCTCCAGGATTCCATGAGGCCCCACAATGTCACAATGGGCCTTTGGTCCCACGGGGTCCCACCCTGTTCCATGAATCCTTAGTTCCATGGGACCCTGTAGTTTCACAAGGGACTCCTTGGTTCCATTGTACCACACAGAGTGACAACTGCCCCTTGGCCTGCCAACACTCCACAGTGTCACAATGGTTCCTTGCTTCCTTGAGGCCTTGTAGTGTCACAATGGCCCCTTGGTTCAGTGAGGCCTTTGGAATCACCATGGTGTCCATGACTCCATAAGGCCTTGCAGTGTCACATCAGACCATTGGTTTTGCTGAGCCCCACAGTGTCACTGTGGTCCCCTTGGCTCCACAAGGCTCTGAAGTGCCACAATGGCCCTTTGGTTTCACAAGGCCTCAAAGGGTAAAAATGGCCTCCAGGGTTCCATGAGGCCCTGCTGTGTCACAATGGACCTTTTGTTCCATGATGACCAAGAGTGTCACAATGGTATCTTTGGTTCCATTGGACCCTTCATCCCATGGAGACCCATGATGTTCACTGTAGTCCCCTTGATTCCATGAGGCCCTGCCATGCTGTAATGCCCCCTTGGTTCCAGTGGGTCCCAAAGTGTCAGAACAGCCTCCATTGTTCCATGAGGCCCCACAAAGTCACTGTCATTCCCTTGGTTCCACAGGGCCCCACAGTGTGACAATGGACTCTTGGTTCCATGATGTTCCTCACTCACAAGGGTCTCCTTGGATAAGCAGTGTCACAGTGGCCCCTCGGCTCCACGTGGCCACGCTGTGTCACAATGGCTCATGTTTCCATGAGGTCATACAGTTTAACAACGGACCCTTGGTTCTATGAGGCCTTGCTGTGTCACAATGGACTCCTGGTTCCATGAGCTTTCATACTGCCAACAGCAGTCTCCTTGGTTCTGCAGTGTCACCATGATCCCTTCGTTCCATGAGGTTTGGTAGTATCACAGAATCACAGAATTTCTAGGTTGGAATAAACTTTTAAGAACATGGTCACCTTTGTTCTTTGAGGTTCTGCAGTGTCACAATGGCCCCTTGGTTCCAAGATGTTTCTCAGAGTCACAATGGTCTCCTTGGATCTGCAGTATCACAATGTGGTATATAACAATTGGTTCAATGTGGCCCCAATGTGCCAAAATGGATTTTGGTTCCATGGGATTCTCCTGTGTCACAATGGACCCTTTGTTCCATGAGTTTGCTCAGTGTCACAGCTGACTCTTTGGTTCTCTGAGGCCCCGCCATCATCAAATCTCTGAAATATCAGAATAAGACTCTCTAACAGTAATTTGCTGTTTAGGAGGGGATCATTTATTCACGCGTGAGGTCTAGTGAGGGATAACTCCTAACCTTATGTGGACATGTAATTCTACCAGTGTCTCTAAATGTGTATTGCAATTTATCCATTACCACAAAACACACCCCAAGTTGCCAGATCCAGTCCTTTTTTCTATCACTGCATTCTTGAGCCAGATGTCTTCTTCTTTTCCAACCATTCCTGCTGGGAAGGCAACCCCTGAATGCCTTGTTCCTGTGCTGAAAGTTCACAGGCACAGTAAAAATTGAATTAAACCTTTTAGTATAAAGCCCAAGGCTTTGTGTGGGCAGGCAGAGGCAGGCAGGAGGCAGAGCTGTCAGCAAAGGAAGGGCCCAGCCAGGTGGGGCAGCCGGGGGATGCCGACAGCCTGCAGGGACAGAGGCGCAGGGCAGGGACACCGTGGGACAGCCTGGGCTGCACAGGGCACAGGGATGGGCAGCAGCTGCAAGACAGCCCTGCCAGAGCCACCTTGGGCAGCACTTTGGCCATGGCTGCTGGGCCTGGGCCTGAGGCCACGAGGGGACAAGTGACCCTTGCAGGCCTGGGGCCTCATTGCCTCCTTGTCCCTGCTCAGCAGCCTGGCAGGGGCCGCCCCATGCTCCTGCCCTTGGCATTGCCCATCCCCACATGCCAGTGCCCATCCCGGGAAGAGCCCTGAGCAAGGAGGGAGGGACAGGATCTGCCTGGCCAGGGGCTGGGGCTCAGGCCTTGGCCCTTTGCATTCCTGAAACACATCCAGGTTTGCTCAGCACCAGAGACACCTTTGCCTTGCTTGTTCCCAGCTGCCATCACTGCCTGCAGTGTTCTGCTCTACCTGAAACCTGGGGACTCTTTCTCAGTTGTGTCCCCCACAGAGATCTCTTCAAAGTCCAAGAAACTTCAGTGTTTCAATGCAACTGAGTTCTTGAGGGTTCTGTGGCATCACTGAGGGAGTTATGACATCACAGAGTTGGCTGTGTTGTCACAGAGTATGCTGTGAGGCCATAGAGCAGACTCTGCCATCATAGGGGGCAGCTCTGTGGCATCAGAGAATGGGTTGTGACATCACTGGGTGGCTGTGTAACATCATAGAGCAAACCGTGACATCACAGAACAGACAGTGACATCACATGGTGACTTTGTGGCATCACAGTGTCTTCTGTGACATTACAGAGCAGCTGTATTGCATCACATTGTGACATCTCAGGAGGCTGTTTGACATCACAAGAGGTTGTATGAAATCTCAGGAGGCTGTGTGACATCATAGGAAGGCTTTGTGACATCATGGGGGGGTGTGTGAAATCATATGGGGGGTGTATGACATCACAAGGTGCTGTGTGACATCATGGGGACTGTGTGACATCACTGGGGTCTGTGTGACATCACAGGGGCTGTGTGAGGTCACTGGGGACGTCACTCTGCCCCAGCCCCCCTCACAGCTCCCCCCAGAGCAGTCCAACCCTGCTCGTGCTCAGCGGGGTCCACTGTCCCCCTGGGTCCCCCCGCCCCCGGCCCCGCAGCCTCCCCCAGAGGATGTTCCACGAGATCGACCCCAGAGCCTGACACGGGGACGGGGGGCCGGGGCCCTGGGGGTGGCACAGGGGGACAGGGACCCCCCGGCAGCGTCCCCGTGTCCCCCAGGGCCAGAGCCTGGGCCAGGGCTCCTTCACCCTGCTACAACTGGGCCTTGAGAGCGCTGAAAAAATCCCCAGCAAGGGATCAGCTGCGGCTGCGCGGGCGTCTGACCCCGGCTAGCGGCCACAAGTGCTCCGCAGCCTACAGCCTGGTCGGGCCAGCCCCTTGCCTTCTGCAGCACTGGCTCTATCGAGGCGGCTGGGGAAGTGGCTGGCTGCCAGGGACCCTCCCTGCGTCTTGGCAGGGAGAGGCGTCCCTGGGGGAGCTGAGGAGGAGAGGCGCGAGGCAGCAACGATGTAGCGAGGCAGCACACGAAGCAGGGCAACTACTTGCAGGCAGGAACTGGGTTTATTAAAGGGAAAGGGTCGGCAGGAGGGTTAGGGAGTGCAAGCAATTGCCCCCCGCCCACCCCTCGGGGGAGGCAGATAAAGGGACCCCGAGGGGAGGGGGGAGTACACAAATGACCAATAAAATTATGAGTACAAATAACAGACATAACAAAGCAGCAAATGGAACACAACAAGGCGGGGACTTTCTCTTCTGTACCAATCACTCTCTTTCCCTGGTCGAAGGTTCTAGAAACGGGGAGTGGGAAGAGAGTGATGGACAGGGGGTTGCTGAAGCAACGAAGGAGGAGACAATTGATGGACAAAAGAACTGTTACAAAAGGGGGCGGGCGCAACTGAAACAATAGGGTAAATTACAATAGGTTTTCAGGGGGAGGGGAGAAGGGAGGGGGAGGGGAAAGCCCTGAACAAAGTCACTTTTTAAATGAACGATAAAATCCATAAAACTCAGTGCAATCTCGCAAACTGAACCAAACTTTACGAAAACTTCTCTGGGTCAACCACACGCACCACAACATCTCCCCCTTTTTTCAAACGAAACGAAAGGAAAAGAACATGGGGGGAACATATAATCACAGCAGGTAATAAACAGTCTTTAAAGTGCTTTAAACATTTGCATTCTCAGAGTCTTCGTCATTCTCTGACTCTGACTCGGAGACAACAGTCTCCGTCACTGGCAACAAAGCTGGGCTTGGCGGTGGAACTCGCGGCAGACGGCCTATCTCCATTTCTTCGTAAGCAGGTGGGGGTGGCAAAGAAGAAAGAGGAGAGGCCAAGACTGCATTTACTTGAGGATGGTCAGAAAGTTGCTGTAGTATCTTTTTCAAGCACCTCCAGGTGACTGCTGCACTTAGGGAAACAGTTAAGAACACAAGTAAAACATATAACAAGTCTTTGACAATTGAGATGGCCCAGTTGGACAGTCCGGACCCGGAAAAAAGCTGGTAAAGCCAGTCCTGTGGCTCCTCTTTAATTCTTGAGACGTGGTCTTTCATCTCATCAATTTTGGCTCGCGCATCCTGGGCATTGGATCGGAGGTCGAAGCAGCAGAGGCCCCTGAACTCCCTGCAGGAATGGTGGTGTAATAGAAGCAGGTAGTCCAGGGCTGCCCGATTTTGAAGGGTGGCCTGCCTGGTTATTTGCTCGTCCTGTAGGAGGTCACTCAATGCGGCTGACGTCAAATTGGCTTGTTTAGCCGCCCAACACTCGAGTTCGCCCAATTCGCCCAAGGCCTTCGCGGCCGCAACCCAGGGCAACAACACGGACATTGCGATCCTTTTGGTCTTGGGCCAATGAGAAATTTCGGGATCGCAAGTCGAATCCAATGGTTTAGCTTGCCTTTTGTGCCGAATTTCACCCTCTGTGGAATCATTTGTTTGCCAATTCGAAATTTCGGTGGTGTTGGGGGAAAACAAGGTCAGCCGCCCGAGGGTGCATGGGCCTCCGACAAGGCGAGCGGGGATGCCTTCCCATGCTCGGTTACCGCAAATTAGAAAAAAGCCTTTGGGGAGAGCTCGGGGCATGCCATCGGACGTGGAAAAATGCCGGAAAGTGGATAGGGCTCGGCACCATTTCTTTGCTGTAAATTCTTTCTTAGTTTGCCTCATATAAACTAGGTTGGGCCAATCCGTGGGGATCTGGATGGGGGTAAACTGAAAACAAAAAAAAGCTTTTGCGGATCCGAGCAACGTAAATTCAAGGGGGTCATGGTCTAAAATAGGTAGGGGGTGAAAAGGAGGGTTTTTCCACAATCCTCCTGAGATGGCTGAAGGGTTTAGGAAAACAGGAAGGGCTTCCGGGAGGAGAGGGATCCCCACCAGGCAGGTCCCAAGCGGGTCGTCTGCTGCTCCACTGGCGAGGCATATATCCTCGCGCCCTAAGGATTGCGCCAGCAGCCTCCAGATGTTGTGCGAAGGCTGCTGAATCGGCCATGGAGCCACAGTGATCATAAGCGTGGTGATGACAACACCGGCCAAGGTCCGGGTGAAGGCGGGCATGGTGTGTGGGTCTGAAAGTAAAACAAAATAAAGCATATTAGAATCCAGGGCTTAAAATTATGGGGGGGTTTTGGAGGTGGGAGAGCGGAAAGAGCTTGAAGGAAAGGTAGCTGGGGCTGAGATAGAGAGGGAAGTCTCTGATTGAGAGGCTCTAGTACATGTCGGTGGTCAGCGGAGCCTCCGCCGTCGCCGCCAACTCGCCACTGCCACTTGTGGGACTGGACTGGGTGTCTTTTTTGTACGGGGAACATACAGGCGAACCCAGCGGGAAGGGACCCACTTGGGGCCTGAGGGGGTGGACACGCAAGCGTATCCTCGCCCCCAGGTCACAAGCTGGAATGGTCCTTCCTGGCGCCAGGTCTCCGGGTCCCTCACCAGGACAGGAGGCTTCTCTTTGAGCCGCAGGTCACCGTGTCCTCCGAAATGCCGTACTATTGCCGGATTCAAATTGTCAAAAGAGCAGTTGAGGAAATTTAGAGTGTACAGCGCCCGAGATAGCTGGACCTGAGGGGACTCCATCTTTCCGATCGGTGTTAGATGACTCAAAACCCTTTTGAGGGTTTGATGGGTCCTCTCAATCACGGCCTGACCTGTGGGGGAATAGGGGATGCCTGTTCGATGCTCTATTCCCCATCGCTGCAGGAAAACTGCAAACTCCCTGGAGACATACGCGGGCCCATTATCAGTTTTGAGCTTCTTTGGGATGCCCAGCACGGAGAAAGCCTGGATGAGATGTTTCTGGACATCCGAAGCTTTCTCCCCTGTGTGGGCAGAGGCAAAGACGGCACCGGAAAAGGTGTCTACTGACACGTGAACATACTTGAGGCGGCCGAATTGTGGAATTTTGGTGACATCGGTTTGCCACACCTCACAGCTGGAGAGTCCTCTCGGATTGGCGCCAGCAGGCAGCGATGGTGGCTGGCTCTGCTGACACTGGGGGCATGTCGCCACAATGGCCTTGGCCTGGTCACGCGTAAGGTCGAATTGGCGGACCAGGCCAGGGGCATTCTGATGGAAAAGCTGGTGGCTCAGTTTGGCTTGCTGGAACACGTCGGGGAGCGGGGCCATCTTGACCGCTGCGGCCATGGCCCACTCGGGTTCAATCTCGGCAGGGGCCGCAAGAGCATCGGCTCTGCAGTTACCCTCCGCGATGAACCCGGGCAGATCAGTGTGGGACCTGGTATGCATAACGTAGTACATCTGCTCTCTGCGGGAGATGAGGTTAATGAGTTTCGAGAGCAGATTGTACAGGGCCGGATTGGGAACATCCTGCAGAACAGCCTGCTCAGCTCGGGCAACTACACCAGCTACGTAAGCCGAATCTGTGATCAAATTGAAGGGCCGGTCCTGGAATTTTTCGAATGCTCTGTCGACAGCATCCAACTCAGCGACTTGAGGGGACCCCTCAACGTAGTTAACATCCATCTCCCAACGCTGAGTCTGAGGATCTTTCCAAGTCATTACTGACTTGTGGGATCCTCCGGATGCATCTGTAAAAACTGTCAGAGCATCGAGAGGAACACGGCTCAAAACTCTTTTGGTAGAGAATTTGAAATGCAGATCGTTGTTGAACAGCGGGTGGGATGGCCGTCCAACATCAATCTGCCCGGTGTAGTTGGCGAGCGCAAATTGAAGAACTTCGCTTTCTGTCAGGAGTTCATTCAACATTTTGGTTTTGAGTTTGCCGGATTTAAGTTCTAATGGAACGTGTATGCATCCGAAGTCCACACCTGCCAGCTCCCTGATCCGAAGGCAAGCCTTACGGATCAGTTCTGCCACCAGCTCGTGTGGCTGGGTGATTCTTTTGGACCGGTGACAGCTGAGGAACACCCACTCTATGATTAAGAGGGGGTCGCTCAGACTGGGGTCCTTGTCCTTCCCCTTGATGTTTTTCCGAGACAGGTCCCATTGATAAATGAGACCATGGAGGTGTGGCAATCGGCCTAATATGATGAATTTGAAAGGCAGGCCCGGGATGTAGCGATGGGCCTGTCTTGCCTCAAGTAGCTCACCGATCTTTTCCAGCGACGCCTCGGCCTCTGGGGTGAGAACCCTAGGCGAACAAAGCGCCTCTCCCCCTTCCAATAACTTGAAGAGGGGGGCCAGGTCCTCGGTGGTGATACCCAGCCAAGGTCTCACCCAGTTCAATGCCCCACACAGTTGATGGGCATCCGCCAGAGTGCTCACTTTTGGGTTGATGGCCAATTTTTGAGGAACAATGGTCCTCTTGCTGATTTCAAGGCCCAGGTATTTCCAGGGTGGCATCCGTTGAATCTTTTCGCTTTGGAGTTCGAACCCTGCAGCGACAAGACAATCGGTCACACAGGTGAGCACGTGGGCCAACAGGCTGTCATCGCGGGCACAGACCAGCACGTCATCCATATAATGGTGGATGACGGCCTCACTGTATCGCTCGCGGATGGGAGCGAGCAGGGCAGCAACGTACCACTGGCAAATAATGGGGCTGCACTTCATGCCTTGCGGCAAAACCCGCCAGTGGTAGCGTTTACCGGGAGCTTCACGGTTCAAAGCTGGCACCGTGAACGCAAACCGTGGGGCGTCATCCGGGTGTAGCGGAATTTGGAAGAAACAATCCTTTAAATCAATAATGGCCAGATTCCAATTTTGGGGGAGCATCGATGGGGAGGGCATCCCTGGTTGGAGGACACCCATATCTTCTATGATCTCATTAATTTTGCGGAGGTCGTGAAGAAGCCGCCACTTGCCAGATGCTTTGCGAATGACAAACACTGGGGAGTTCCATGCAGACATGGTCTCCACCAGGTTGCCTTTGCGGACTTGCTCCTCCACGAGCTCTGTGAGCGCTTTCAATTTCTGTTTGTTCAGCGGCCACTGCTTCACCTGTACGGGCTTATCGGATTTCCAACTGAGTTTCCAGGTGGCGCGCTCCTCAGCGACCGCTGCCCGAAAAACCGGGAGGGGGGCCGGAAGGTCAATTTTGGCTCCCCATTGTTCAAGGGTGTCTCTCCCCCAGAGAGGCTCTGTGTAATTCAAAACAAACGGGCGGACATGTGCCAATTGCCCGTCTGGCCCCGTAATTTGAACGACGCTCTTTGATTGCTTTGCCAATTGAGACCCGCCTACACCTGTGATGCAGCCTCCTACGTTTTGCAGCTCCCAGTGTGACGGCCATTCCCGAGCGGGAATGATCGTCACGTCTGCACCTGTGTCTAACATCCCCCGGATGGAAATGGTGTCCCTCCCCTTGCTCAGCTGGCATTCGAGGCGGGGCTTTGAGGACCCCAGCTTCTGTGCCCAGGCTACGTGTGGGGTGTTCTGGTGCGCTGCTTCCCTTGTTAGATGCTCTTTGGGAAGGGAGCTGCGTTGTTCTGGGCAGTTCGGCTCCCAGTCTCCGGTGGGTTTATCATCCTGGACTGGGACTGCCTGAGCAATGATGGTCCCTTTGGGGAGGAACAGTGGGGGGTGAAGACACGACACAGTGAGTGTGAATCTGTGCTTTTCAGAGGACACCAAAGCTGGATATATTTGCACCTCTCGTGGGGTGTGCTTGGTGTCCACCACGATGACAAACCGGTGGCCCGAACGGTTCCAGGTATCTGGGCGTTCGGGAGACACGGTGAGAAACCGAAAATCGGTATTGGGCAGCCGGAGAGCCTCCGTCGTCACCAACCTAAGAGGGGAAGAGATGGAAAAGGAGGTTAGTGACGGTTCTGTTGAGGGAACCGGGTCTCCGGCATGGTCCGTACAAAAAAGACACAAGGCTTCACAAAGGGAAGCCTCTGCTTCATTCAAGTCCAGTCCGGTGAAAGAGTCACATCGCACAAATGGCAGTTCGCTCCACCCGGGTGTCAAAGGTGGAGCGGGCGGCGGGCTTTCCCTTGCTCCTTTCCCCCTGCACTGTTTTGCTGTTACTTGCCCGCCTTCATTTTTGTCATGGCGCAGGGGGGCACTGCGCTCAGTTACATGTTTTTTTGTATGCTGTTGTTTCCCCCTGAGGCTCCCCCTTTCTGCTGCTTTGCCTCCATTTCCCTCCTGAACTTATAGAACTGTTGGCGAAGGGGGCATTCGGGCATCCAGTGTCCCAGCTGAGCACATAGGTGGCACGGCGCGTCCCGGGCAGGGGCTGACTTCGGTCCTCCGGCGGCGGCGATGTCGATTTCTTCCGGAGAGTCTGCAGCAGTGACTCGGCGTGATGACGGCGCTTTCGAGCCGCTGGCCCGCTGGAAGATGGGGACTTTGCGGGCGCAGACTTCTAGAAGGTCGCGCAGCGTCGGACGGGGACCCAGGGGCAGGCTCTGGATTGCTGCTTTACAGGCTGGGTTGCAGTTCGAGGCAGCGATCGACCTCACCATTTGCGCTTTGAAATTCTCATCCCCGTCCTCATGCTGCACCGCCGCTTCGACTCGGAGGACGAAATTATCGAAGCTTTCATCAGCCCCCTGCCGGATGTCGGTGGCTGGGACTGCCGGAGTGCCTGAAACTATCTTAAAAAATTCTTCTGCAGCCGCCATGGCACTCAGGCCAAGGGCGTCTGCAGGGATGAGCTCAGCTGCTGGTTGCCCTTTGGCCCACTCTCCAATGCCACACAGGTGTTCGACGGTGATTTCATCTCCGTTGCCATCCACGGCCAGGTTGGGATCTGCCCTGATGCTGGGGAGAAGGTCTTCAACTGCTCTTTCCCAGCCGGCCTCCCATCTAGAAAACTGTGACTTGTTTAACAAGCATTTGAAAATTTGTTTGATGTCAATCGGTGTCAATTCAGTTTCTAGAAGGGAGGCCTCGAGTTGGCCCCGAAAGTATTCACTCTCGGAGCCAAACTCTTTCTGGGCCTTGCAAAGATCCCTTATCACCGACCGTGAGATGGGTTCCCACCGCACGTCCACAGCTCCCCCTCGCCTCCGGCGATACTGTACCGGGGCTGCCGTGATGGCATTGGGCTGCTCAAGCTCCGGCAAAAACACACTCACCCCCTCTGCTCCCGATTCCCCGGAACAAGGTGACAGCCCGTGGGAACCGGAAGAGAGGGCGTGGGAACCGGAACTTGAGGGGAGGGGCTGGGAGGTACCGTGGGAAAAGTGGGCGGGGTCCGATGTCGTGGGAACGCCCGCCCAGGAGGAGGAGATGAGAGGTGCGGCCTTGGGAGTGGGCGTCGCCCGAGGAGGGACTGGAGGAGGAGCAGTAGGAGGAGCAGTGGGGGGAGCGCAGGGAGGGGCTGGAAGGTGGTATGAAGGAGGAGCGTCGGGAAGGGAGACAACTGGTGACAGGAAGGGGTTGGACTCGGGAACGAAAGGGTAGGAAGGGGGGGCGGAAAATGGATTTTGAGGGGGAGGGGGTGAGAGAAAGGGGTTCTGGGAAGGAGAAAGGGGCTCCTGCCACGAGGTCCGAAGGTCCTCGCCATCTTGGGCTCCACGGGAGCCATCTTGTGACGGGACCCTGAACTTAACTCTTGTATTTAACTTCGGAGACTTTAAAAACTCGGAATTTAGGGGAACGGGAAGAAGGGGGCGCGGGAGAGTCGGGGGGCGACAGGGCCCTTTGTCGCGCTCCGCGGGGGGATTGGGGGTCCTGAGGAGGGCCCGGGCGATGACTGGGCTCCGGCTCCTTGTGGGCGAGGGATGCCCGCCTCAGGATCCCGGGTCGTTGAGGGACGGCAACAGGGGGATGAGGGTTAGGAACAGGGGTAGGGGCCGAACTGGGGTTTGAACTCGAAACACAACTAGAACGGTTGAACTGCCCGGAGTCTCTCTGAGAGGCTCCGGGCATTCGGGGGGCGTCCTCGCAGCTCCTTAGATTGCTTAATTTTCACAGCTGTGATCAGCTGTGTCACCCAATGAAGGTGTCGCGCCAATTTTAATCTTTTAGTTATTTCGATACCCTCAGCCTTGGCCAAATCTGATAATTTTCGTGCCACGCCTTCCCAAAAGCAGAGGTCGCGGCAATGGTCTGGGGTAAAGTCGCGGAACTGCGAGCAGACCCACCGAACTAAACTTCGGATCTCCCGCTCTTTAATTGGGAGATCCGCACCAACTAGCAAAGAACTAGAAACTAAAACAGCTTCGCGCTGAGCTGCGGATAGGCGAGCACCCATGCCTGCGGTTGTTAAATGCAGCTCAGAAAATCACGCCCAGGAATATAACTAATGAGACAGTTTAAATCGGAAAACGAAATAGGACGCAGCGGGGAGGGGAGTAATATTAACAAAAGACAAACCAAGGCAGGCGGGGAAAAAGATGAGGAAGCCCCCGGGAGGACCCTCTATCGTCCCGGAACGGGGATCGCCCGACGTCGCAGGGAAACCGGCGCCGGGTGAGGGGAATCCCCACCCTTGGGCTCCCTGGACTCGAGAACCCAATGGGGGGAAACCAATAAAAGATAGAGGGGGAAAGGAAACCCTCCGAACCGAGAACCGGGGGGGGGGTATAGGGGTCTGGGCGTGAGTACCTCGCTGACGATCCGGCTCCGGGTGCTGAGCTGTCTTCGGATCGGAAATCCCTGGGAGCGCTACCCCAAGTGCCCTGGGGTCTGCTCCCACCGGGGTACTGCCGCGTCCAGCGACGTCGAGGACGTCGAATCGCGGGTCCGGCGTAGTCCAAAATTTGGCGGGCGCCGCCCCACGTTGGGCGCCAGCAGCTGCGGCTGCGCGGGCGTCTGACCCCGGCTAGCGGCCACAAGTGCTCCGCAGCCTACAGCCTGGTCGGGCCAGCCCCTTGCCTTCTGCAGCACTGGCTCTATCGAGGCGGCTGGGGAAGTGGCTGGCTGCCAGGGACCCTCCCTGCGTCTTGGCAGGGAGAGGCGTCCCTGGGGGAGCTGAGGAGGAGAGGCGCGAGGCAGCAACGATGTAGCGAGGCAACACACGAAGCAGGGCAACTACTTGCAGGCAGGAACTGAGTTTATTAAAGGGAAAGGGTCGGCAGGAGGGTTAGGGAGTGCAAGCAATTGCCCCCCGCCCACCCCTCGGGGGAGGCAGATAAAGGGACCCCGAGGGGAGGGGGGAGTACACAAATGACCAATAAAATCATGAGTACAAATAACAGACATAACAAAGCAGCAAATGGGAACACAACAAGGCGGGGACTTTCTCTTCTGTACCAATCACTCTCTTTCCCTGGTTGAAGGTTCTAGAAACGGGGAGTGGGAAGAGAGTGATGGACAGGGGGTTGCTGAAGCAACGAAGGAGGAGACAATTGATGGACAAAAGAACTGTTACAAAAGGGGGCGAGCGCAACTGAAACAATAGGGTAAATTACAATAGGTTTTCAGGGGGAGGGGAGAAGGGAGGGGGAGGGGAAAGCCCTGAACAAAGTCACTTTTTAAATGAACGATAAAATCCATAAAACTCAGTGCAATCTCGCAAACTGAACCAAACTTTACGAAAACTTCTCTGGGTCAACCACACGCACCACAACAATCAGCAAAAACCAGATTTAATATTAAGGGACAGCAGCACAAAATTCCTTGGCAAGAGTCACTCTACTCCAGATTGGACACTTCAGGCACACCAAGGAAACAAAGCAACAACAAAACCAAACAAAATCCAGGCAATCAAACCAGAAATGAACCAAGAACTCTCCCTGTGTGTGTGTGTGACACAAGGACAGTAAGGGAAAGGATAAAAGGAATATGGCCCAAAAGCTTAACAGAGCTCAAACATAACAGGACTGAACTTACACCTTAACCTTAATAGACATCTTAAACAAAAGAACAGCACTTAACAGTATTTAACCTAATTTAAAAACTATGAGTTAGCAATTTAACAGGGGAATAACATTTAACAATATTTCACTTAGCTAATAACTTAAATTAAACTTAACAACTTAGCAAAAGAACAACTCTTAGCAGCAGTTAACTGAGCTTAGACCTTGTGACTTAACCTTACTTACTGATATCTGGATATCTGACTGACTCAGCTATCCAAGGCACTCAGACCCCTCAGAGAGCAGCATTTCTGCCACATTTCCCCAGCACAGGCACTCCTGTGTGCACACAGACACAAAGAGTCAGTGCAAGGCACCTGTGAGAAATTCCCCTGAGGGCAGGAAATGCTCCCTGTGGATCCTTTGGCATCTCCCCAGCGGGTGAAGGGTTGAGCCTGGAGGAGTGGGGGGATCGGCCCAGGCTCCGTCGTTGTTGGGGATCCCCGAGTGCAGCAAACGGGAGAGTTCCCGGCTGGGAGAGGCCCCACTCAGAGGGAGTGGCTGGCCCAGGAGAGCTCCAAGGGCTCCTTTTGGAGCGCTGTGTGCAGGGCCCCAAGAGAGGGGCTTCAGTCCCAGCCATGGTTCATCCTGGCCGCACTTGGCACCAACAGCTTTCTTTGGCAGTGTGAGAACAGGGATGTTGTGCCACTGAGGGAACAAAAACAGTTCCCAGGGCTGCTCCTGCAGAAAGCAGGAGCTGGTTGGGCAGCAGCAGTGGCTGGAGCAGACAGTGTTTGTGATGAGCTGCAGAGGAGCTGAGCCCAGGGGCTGTTGGCCAAGGCCGAGCCCCAAGGAGCATTTCTCAGCTGGCAGGGCGGGCTGAGAAGGGGAGGGGGGAATGCAGCAGCACAGGGCCCATGGAACCAAGGGAGCATTGTGACACTGTGGGGCCCTGTGAGACCAAGGGACCATTGTGACACTGTGGGGCCTCGTGGAATCATGGAGAGCACTGTGACATTGCTGGGCCTCATGGAACCAAGGGGACTGTACTGACGCTGTGGAGCTCCATGGAATATAGGGATCATTGTGACACTGAGAGGCCCCATCAAACCAAGGGTCCATTTGTGACACCACAGGGCCTCATGGAACCATGGAGACCATTGTGACACTTTGGGGTGTCATGGAACCAAGGGGCCATTGTGACACTGCGAGACTCCATGGAGCCAAAGATCCATTGTGACATTACAGGACCTCACATGGAGAGACCATTAAGACACATCACGACCTTATGGAACCAAGGGGCCTGTGTGTGTGCTTCTTTGTATCTTAATAGTCTTTCTCTCTTTCTAATTCTTTCCTATTGCAAATTTTGAGTAATTTAAAATGGAACAGGCTAAGAGTTTGTGAAGTGTAATGAACCAAGGTAATGCTTTGAGCAGTGTTTTCTGTTGATTGAATGTCATATTAAACATTTTGCCAAAGTTTCTCTGATTTTCTAAAGTTGCCAGTAAAGGCTGTTTTGTTCTTTTGAGCTCCTGAGAATCTCTTGTTGGTATTTCTCCAGAGCATCCAACTCAGAGTACACAAACAATTGTAATTCCTTTGAAATGTCTCCTTGAGAGAGTTGTTTGGGGGATGGGAGTCAGGGCTTGTGTGTCCTGCTTGGCCCAGCCCAGGCAGGGCTTTCCCAGCCACATCCCACACTCCATTGCCCAGCTGGAGCCGCTGGTGCCTCTGAGTTGTGCTGCCCCAGCCCCAGGGACGCTCTCCTTGTCTGCCCATTCCCCCACGCTCTCTGGGCAGGGATGGCCTCAGTGGGGGCTGCTGACATCCTCAGCACCTTGGAGGCTGCTGCTGAATTTTCCTGCTGCAGAGGCTTGTTCAGCCTTCAGCTCTTGAGTGCAGGAATTCAGTGTCCCAGGGCTCATTAACATTCAGAACACCTTAACAAGCCAAGCCTCTGGGAGTCATTTGATTTAAGTGTCCAAATCTTGTGTGGTTAATTAGACAGATTTCAGAAGTGTATTCCAACTGAATATGTTCTATTTAAAAAGACAGTGAGAAAAATTTTATTAGGTCTTTTTTAAGTTTTTTTTTCCCCCTGTTAATAGCAATCTCCAATTGACACTGAATCCAAGTACCTCCCCATGCAGTTTGAATAGATATGAAAATCAAGACCCTTCATGGCTGACAATCAATCAGACTCTGTCCCTACCCCCACCCCACCATTTCCCCCATCCAAGCCCTGGCACTCAGAGCAGCCTTGTGCAAATCTGAGCTCCCTCCAGCCCAGGCTGCACCTGCAGCTTTCAGCTCCTTGGCTCCAACTCCCACCTGCTTTCCTTGGAGAAGGAGCTGCCCGAGACACAGAGGGATGTTCATTTCTTGTCAGCCAACAAAGCCAAGGGAAGGCACAGCTCCATCCAATGCAAAAGTCATTCTTCTCCCTGGCTCTCCCCTGCCCCTGATCCCCACAGCCTGTCCTGTTTCCTTCATCCCTGTATGGCCAGGGACTTTCTGGGACAAGGGAGCTCTGATCTAAGTATGGAGGGAGGTACAAGTGCCACCACTGGAGTGGGAACCACAGCTCATCAGGTTTGTGTTCTTTGGGGTTCAGGAGCTAGTGAGACTCAGAGGCACAGAAAGTTTCTCTTCATGGTCAAGAGACCACAGTTCAACAGGACACAATTGAATAACAATCATACTCTTCCCTGAGCTATGTGCAATGTCCCAGCAGTGTCTGATGAGTGCACCATCCAAAGGTGATTTCCATACAAAAATTAATTTTAGACAAATGTGGTAATAGATATAAACACAATTAAGTGCTTATATCAGGATGCTCATCCTGGTGTGGGGGCAAAACAGCTCAGAAAATTCTGATTTGCAAAGCTGCCAGTGGTGGATGGAGAAGGGAGGTCAGGCTGCTCTTGGTGTTGAGGAAATGCTGAAACCAGCCTGACTCATTTCATCTCCTCCTGTCCTGGCTGATCTCCCCTCTTTCCCCTTCCACCCATTGGCTTTTGTCTCCCACCAGGCCCCCCGGTGAAGAGCCTGGCTCTGTGTTCTCCATCCCCTCCTGGCTGGCACTGCCAGGCTGGGATGAGGAGCCCCTCAGCCTTCCCTGCTCTGGGCTGGACAAGCCCAGCTCCCTCAGCCTCTGCTCACAGCCCAAGGGCTCCAGCCCCACCTTGGAGGCCCTTCCCAGACCCTGCTCCAGCTGCCAGACATCTTTCCTGCCCTGGGCAACCCAACCAGGCCACAGTGACCTGGATAATCCCTGTCCTTGATGTCCTGGTCACACAGCCCTGGCCCCTTGTCCCCATGTCAGGCTCTGGGGTGGATCCTGTGGAACATCCTTTGGTGGAGGCTGTGGCTCCAGGTGGGCCGGGGGGATCCCGGGGGACAGGGACCCTGCTGGGCATGAACAGCATTGGACTTGTTGGGAGAAACTGTGAGGGGGAGCTGGGGCAGAGTGACCAACCCAGTGACCTGACACAGCCCTGCTGGGATGTCACACAGCCCCTCTGGGATGTCACAGCCTGCTCTGGGATGTCACAGCCCATTCTCCAATGTCACACAGATGGTCTCTGATGTCACAACCAACTCTGTGATGTCATCATCTGCCCTGTGATGTCAGACCACTGACCTGTGATGGCACAACTGGCTCTGTGATGTCACAGCCCATTCTCTAATGTCACACAGCTGGTCTCTGATGTCACAGCCAACTCTGTGATGTCAGATCACTGACCTGTGATTTCACAGCTGTCTCTGGGATGTCACAGAGGCAGTATATGATGTCATGGCTGCTCAATGACCTCACATACCCCACTATGATGCCATAGCCCACTCTGTGACCTCATGTTACCAGATGATAAATTGTCTCCACCAGGTGTGCTGACATCTGGAGCTTGTTCTCCAAAACCCCAGGCCTATGGAAACCACACAATGCCCATTGTGTGAGAAGGGGAACTGGAAGTTCAGCAGCCTCAGTGTCCTGCCAGCACAGCCAGGCCTGCTGGAACATTGGAGTCCACGAGCACCAGAGACCACCAGAGAGACCCCAGGACAGAGCAATGGGTGAATCAGGAATGGTGTGGCCAGGAGGAGCAGGGCAGTGATTCTTCCCCTGTGCTCAGCACTGGTTGAGCAGCACCTCGAGTGCTGTGTGCAGTTCTGGGCCTCCCAATTTAGGAAGGACATGGAGGGGCTGGAGCGTGTCCAGAGAAGGGCAACAAGGCTGGGGAGGGGACTGGAACACAAGTCCTGTGAGGAGTGTCTGAGGGAGCTGGGGTTGTTTACCCTGGAGAAGAGGAGGCTCAGAGAACAGGCAGTGTCGGGGCCCAGGTTGGACTTGATGATCTCTAGGGTCTTTTCCAACCTTGCTGATCCTGTAATTCTCTGAAACCACCCTTGGAGCAGTTGCAGGATGAGCCCTGGGCCTCCTCTTCAGCAGTTCCAGCAGCCCAGGTCCCTCAGCTTCTCCTGCCAGCCCCAAAGCCCATCCTGTCAGTCCTGCAGAGCCTCTGCAGCTCCTCCTCACTGCCCAGAACAGGGAGCCCCAGAGGCAGACACAGCAGCCCAGATGTGCCCCCCTGGCCTGGGGTGCCTCTGGCAAGGGAGCAGCAGCAGGCACTGCAGGAGCCTGCAGACAATTCCTGCAGCACTTGTAGGATGATCCTGCTGCCCAAGGGACGTTCCCATGGTGCCAAGTCAGGAACTGCAATGGGGAGTGGGGCCAGAGAGGAAAGGGCAAACAGGGATGGGCTGTTTGCAGGGCAGGGAACAGGGGTGGGCAAGAAAAAATAAATTGTTCAAGGGAAGAGTAAAGAAAGCAAAGGTGAAGCAAAGGAAATGCTGAGGGCAGTTTGGGGGTGGCTGCCAGGCAGCCCTGGCTCTGAGCAACAGCGTCTGCAGTGGGACAGGAAACTCCCAGCTGATGGGAACAAACTTTCTGGCTGAGTGCAGAGGCCAGGACAAAGCTGAGTGCTTTCCCTGGTGTCCCCCAGCCCTTGCTGGCCCCAGGGGCTGATGGCATTTGTGCTCCCTCAGGTTCATGTCCCCACAGCACCAGCATGGGGGTGCTCCCGCCTGCTGTGTGCAATGCAAACAGGGGCTGCTGAGCCAGTGCTGCCGTGTCTGTGCCTGCAAGGATGGGGCACCTGTGTGAGCTGGGGGAGAGGCCAGGGCTGCAGAGGGGGAATGTTGTTGGCAGCTCCATCAGGACGCTCTGGGACGCTGCCCTGGGCTGTGCAGCGCACTGGGGATGGATCAGCCCCTGCTCTGCTGCTCCTTCCCGTGTGCCCCAGGGCCCTTGCAGAGCCCCAGCCATGCTGTTTGCCCCCAGCCTGCCCACGGCCAGCCTGGGGCTGCTCACGGGGGTTTTCTGTGCTGAGCATTGGCCTGGCCGTGTTCTTGAGAGAGCCTGGGCAAGGAGCCTGGAGCCCCCAGGGCCTGGCCTGAGGCGTCAGCGCTGCCCCAGCAGTGCCCATGGCCTGTCCCTGCTGCAGCCCCGGCACTGCCACCCCCAGGGCTGTGCCCGGCCCCGAGAGCACTCAGGCCCTGCAGCAACACCAGGGCCACCAGGGCAGCGGGGCAGGGCCACGGCAGCAGCACTGGCAACACCAAGTGCTGCTGCTGCTGCTGGGCACAGCTGCTGGGCCAGCACTGATCTGCCCCAGCTCTGCACACAGACATTGCTGCTGCAGCTCCAGAGAAGGCAACAATAGGGCATCTCTGCAGAAAACTCTGCTGGGAGATCTTTTAGATCTTTAAAGCCACTGAGAGCACAGCCCCTCATTGACACAGTCTGTGGCCACAGGGAAAGTGGAGAGATAGAAAGTGGTTAATGGAACAAACAATGACATTTTTTGTTGAAAATATTAAAAGCTAAAATTCAGAACAAAATACCCACGAAGCAAACCAACAGAAGTATAAAACATGACTTTTATTACAAATGATTTGCAGAAACTGGCCAGCAGTTTAATGTTTCTGAAAGCATCCAGTCATCAGTCTCCACACTGCAGCCTTGAGCTCCTGGTTCCTCAGGCTGTAGATGAGGGGTTCAGGGCTGGAGGCACCACCGAGTACAGAACTGACAGAGCTAGATCCAGGGATGGGGAGGACATGGAAGGGGGCTTCAGGTAGACAAATGTGCCAGTGCTGATGAACAGGGAGACCACAGCCAGGTGAGGGAGGCAGGTGGAAAAGGCTTTGTGCCGTCCCTGCTCAGAGGGGATCCTCAGCACAGCCCTGAAGATCTGCACATAGGAGAAAACAATGAACACAAACAAGCCAATGACTAAACAGCACTAACAGCAATGAAGCCCAAGTTCCCTGAGATAGGATTTGGAGCAGGAGAGCTTGAGGATCTGTGGGATTTCACAGAAGAACTGGCCCAGGGCATTGCCATGGCACAGGGGCAGGGAAAATGTATTGGCCGTGTGCAGCAGATGCATTGAGAAAGGCACTGGCCCAGGCAGCTGCTGCCATGTGGGCACAAGCTCTGCTGCCCAGGAGGGTCCCGTAGTGCAGGGGTTTGCAGATGGACACGTAGCGGTCGTAGCACATGATGGTCAGGAGGAAATACTCTGCTGAGATGAAGAACAGAAAGAAAAAGAGCTGAGCAGCACATCCTGTGTAGGAGATGTCCTGGTGTCCCAGAGGGAATTGTGCATGGCTTTGGGGACAGTGGTGCAGATGGAGCCCAGGTCGCTGAGGGCCAGGTTGAGCAGGAAGAAGAACATGGGCGTGTGCAGGTGGTGGCCGCAGGCTACGGCGCTGATGATGAGGCCGTTGCCCAGGAGGGCAGCCAGGGAGATGCCCAGCAAGAGGCAGAAGTGCAGGAGCTGCAGCTGCCGCGTGTCTGCCAATGCCAGCAGGAGGAAGTGCCTGATGGAGCTGCTGTTGGACATTTGCTGGTGCCTTGGCATGGGGATCTGTAAAAAAAGTAATCATGGAATAGTTGGGTTTGGAGAGGACTTTAAATATCCCAGCACAGCCTGGGGGCACTTTCCCCCACTGCCTGCCCAGGGCTCTGCTGCCTGGAGCTGTCCCTGCCAGCAGCTGCTTCCCTGTGCCCAGGGCTGGGCCCTGCCAGTGCTGCCAGAGCCCAGCCCAGCCCTGGGGGCTCAGCTCTGCCCTGCAGACCCCTCCCAGCTCAGGCACTGCCCAGGGCAGCTCTGGCTCTGCAGGCTCTGATGGCAACGTCAGAGCAACCCTGAGGAGGCTGGAAAAGCGACACTGATGCTGCCTCTAAGGGGCCCTGTGCTGATTTCTGTTACTGCCTTGGTTATTAACATCTGAGAGAAATTTTTTTTTCTATTTCTCTCAACCTGAACTGAGACATGAATATCTATGTGCAAGTTCTCCATCCAGGCAACCCAAAAGCAGTAGATTAAAAAAGCAGGATTTTCCCTTTTATGCAGCCCCTGCCTTCTGTGCTCCCTGTATAATCTACTTGGAAATGTTCTGCAGTTAAATGCCATGCTGGGAGCAGTCCTGAACAATGCAGCATCCTCCCCACACAAGGAGAACACTTCCAAGCCTGACCAGCTGTCTCCTCCCACCCAGATCTTGTCCCCCAGTGCTGGGAGCAGCTGCCAGGGCTGGCTGAGAGCTGTCCCTGGCAGGCAGCAGAGTCCCTGCCCCAGCACAGCGCCCTGGGCTGCAGGACCCTGCTCTGCACGACAGCCCTGGGCACCCCTGGCTGCTCTGCACAAGAGACAATCAGAGAATGTACTCACAGGCTCTGCAGGCATTGGGATGTTCCAGCTTTAGGAGATCACTGCAGGAGCTGCAGCTGCATTGTCCTGCAGCCAGAGGTTCCTGTGCCAAGGGCTGGCAGTGATTGTGCCCCAGGCACTTCTCAGCACCTTCCCAGCCCTGACTGATTGAAGCTCTCTGTGCCTCTGTGCTGTGCCCGGGCTGGCTGCAGGCAGTGCCCCAGCCCTGCTGGGCTGGCAGAAGAGCTGCTCATCAAGAGAAATGTGCTTTTGAAGCTCTGCTTGCTTACCAGGAGCTGCCTCTGTGCCAGGAGCCCAGCCCAGCTCAGCAGCACAGACACAGCACAAGGACTTTAATGAGCCTCTGGGGCTTTGTGCTCAGGCCCTGAACATCAGTCCCTGAGAGGGAGCTGAAGAAACCTCTCCAGAACTCCAAGGCAGAATCCAACTCCAAAGTTTCTTGGACTTTTAATGGGTCCCACTGAGGGACACGACTGAGAAAGTGTCCCCAGGCCCCAGGCAGAGCAGAGAACTGCAGGCAGTGCTGACAGGTGGGGACAAAGAGAAGCCAAGTCTTGGTGCCCTGGGCCACAGCAGGGTCTGTGCCACCAAGGGCTGGGAGGAGACACCTTGTGCTGAGGCCCTGGGGCCTCCTGGCACAGCCCCAGCCAGGCTGGGCACTGTCAGCCCCTTGTCCTGCCCTCAGCATCCCCCCCTAGCCCACATCCCAGTGGCCTCAAGGATCTGCTGGAAGGAGTCCCTGGGGAGCCTTGCTCAGCAATGGCCCTGGGGGCTCCTGAATGCTCCCTGCAGGGACTGCAGGTTTTTCAAAGGACTTTGGCTTTGGCTTTTGCCTTGGAGTCTCTGAGAGGTTTGTGCAATCATGGCCTCCAATTATCTGCTGTAATTAGTCCCTGGAGAGGCTTTGTCAGTAACAACACTCAATGTGGTCATTAATACTCCATGGTACTTCAGTTATTTGAAGGTACTTGGTGTTTCCCTTTTGATACAGACTCTGTGAGAGGTTTGTGCAATCATGGCCCCAATTATCTGCTTTAACGAGTCCCTTGAGAGCTTTGTACTGACACTGAGTGGTGCTCAGTAATGCTTTGAGCTTCTCAAATTTTTTAAGGTAGTTTGGAATTTCCTTTCCACATTGAGACTCTGAGAGGTTTTTGGTCAATCCTGGCCTCCAATTCTCTCCTCCAAGGAGTCCATGAGGAGCCTGTGTTGGGAATGGACCTCAGTGGGACCCATTCGTGTCTCGAGACACTTTCAGGTTTTCTTGTGACTTTGACTCCTGGAAAGGTTTGTGCAATCTCCTCTCTGGCCCTGAGGTTCCAGGGCTCAGCTCCAAATGCACCACAGGGCTCATTAGGATCAAGCAAGTCCTGACAAACCATGGCTCTGCCTTGATTTCCTACTGCTTCTTGCAGTTCATTTAGGAAGATTTTCTTCTTCAGTTATGGAGAAATATTTCAGAGAACTTCTAAGAAATATGCATTCCTATTGTAAAGGGTGTCTTTTATTGCTGTTCTTATTGTACAAGGAGTGATTGTAGCATTCAGTTATTGATATTGATCCAGGGTCTCTCCTAAGGAGGTCTGGCCAGGTCAGTGAAGTTTTATCTTGAGAGCTGACCCAGTGTGGACAACCTTGCCCCACATTCCCCAACCCCATGTGAGAAATGATTTTGACTTTCAAATTTTAAATGGTTTATTAGGACCTTATCAAAATACAACAGAAGACTGAATTAAGAAAAGAATACAGCACCAGGAGCAAAGGATTCAGTCACCATGTCCTCATCTACAAAATGGATGTTCTGTCTTTTATACCTCTAGCCCCTCCCAAAGTCTTGTCAATCGACTCCTTCTTCTCTGTCCAGTGGTGGAGATCACTGTCTTACACCTTGATTGGAGGTCAGGTGCTGCCATAGGAACAAGCCGACCCTCCCAAATGCCCCAACCACTGAGGCCATCCTGTGATAACAATGCAAGGGGAGGGGAAGGATAACTATACATCTACAAAACTTCTCTTAACATATATTTAATATTCACCCCTTAATTGTGAGAGTCAACCATAGGATTACTCATCTATAACAAACCTCCCCTTTTCTTTTTCTCTAAGTCATTTTGTGCGAACAATTAGGTAAAAAATTGTCTCTGTCTCTTGAATGAGTCATACCAGCATCTGTTGGTGTGGGCAAGGACAGTGGGAACAGGAGAAGAAAATCTCAGGTTTTCCTTAGACACACTTATTTGGAATGGACAAAAGGGCATCACAGAGGTCCAGTGTGGCTTTGACTCCCCTCTACCGTGCCTATGTGGCTGCTACCCACAGTCAGTGTATCTTAGGGGTGAGTACAGAGGCCAACTCGGTCCTGCCCTCCAGTCCCTGTTGAATTAAAAGACAACTGAGGAATGATAGAGGTCCAATATGGTTTTTTGTCCCTACCCTACCATGCCTATGGGGTTGCTACCCACAGCAGGGCTATGGAGCCTTCTTGGTAGGAAACAAAGGGGCCAACCCCATCTTGCCCTCCTTCCTTTGTCTTATTTTCTTAAAGAAGCTGTCCCATTACCTTTTACTGTCCCTTGTGTACTTCCCCTCAACAGATGCTGGTAATTCTCACCCATTAAAACAGGAAGACAGTTCTCAAGCTGGTTGGTGGAAGCTTGACTCTACTTTTTGGTCATCTTGGTGATTTTCTGGTTGTCTCTCAGTCTCTGCTTGAGAGTCAATCTTGTTTCACCCAGCCTGGATGTTACAGTCCACTCTTTGGGTTCTTCTCCTGGGCCTTTGGCTCTGTTGCCATGAGTCCATCCCCGCTCTGCAGTTCGCACGGCCGATTCTGTGGTGAGCAGTACCTGAAAGGGACCTTCCCACTGAGGAGTTAGAGGCTGATCTCTCCATGACT
>WSPJ01000176.1:0-30137 GCA_009764595.1 Geothlypis trichas
GCAGGGGAATCCGAGCAGGGGAATCCGGGCAGGGGAATCCGAGCAGGGGAATCCGAGGAGGGGAATCCATGGAGGGGAATCCGAGCAGGGGAATCCGAGCAGGGGAATCCGAGCAGGGGAATCCGAGGAGGGGAATCCGAGCAGGGGAATCCGAGCAGGGGAATCTGAGCAGGGGAATCCGAGCAGGGGAATCCCAGGAGGGGAATCCGAGCAGGGGAATCCGAGCAGGGGAATCCCAGGAGGGGAATCCGAGCAGGGGAATCCGAGCAGGGGAATCTGAGCAGGGGAATCCGAGCAGGGGAATCCCAGGAGGGGAATCCCAGGAGGGGAATCCCAGGAGGGGAATCCGAGCAGGGGAATCCGAGGAGGGGAATCCCAGGAGGGGAATCCGAGCAGGGGAATCCGAACAGGGGAATCAGAGCAGGGGAATCCGAGCAGGGGAATCCCAGCAGGGGAATCCCAGCAGGGGAATCCCAGCAGGGGAATCCCACCCGGGCCCTGCTGGGGGAGATGAGGACACGGAGCTGGCACAAAGCTCTGGGACAGCCAGGGAACACCGACGGACGGACGGACGGACGGACGGACGGACGGACGGACAGAGCACGGCCCCGAGCCCCGCCCGGGATTTACTGAGCCGGGTTTGGTGCTGGAGGAGGAATCGCCAACCTCGGGAATGTGCCTGGCACGTGGAGGAGCCCCGGGAGCTCATCCTGAGGAATCCCGGTCTGGATTCGCTGAATCCCAGTTTGGGTTTGCTGGATTCCAGTTTGGATTCGCTGGATTCCAGTTTGGATTCACTGAATTCCAGTTTGGGTTCGCTGAATTCCAGTATGGATTTGCATTATCCCAGTTTGAATTCACTAAATTCCAGTATGGATTCACTGAATTCCAGTTTGGATTCACTGAATTCCAGTCTGGATTCACTAAATTCCAGCATGGATTTGCATAGTCCCAGTCTGGATTCGCTGAATTCCAGTTTGGGTTTGCTGCATCCCAGTCTGGATTCACTAAATCCCAGTTTGGATTCACTAAATTCCAGTTTGGGTTTGCATTGTCCCAGTCTGGATTCACTGATTCCCAGTTTGGATTTGCATTGTCCCAGTTTGGATTCACTGAATTCCAGTTTGGATTCACTGAATTCCAGTTTGGATTCACTAAATCCCAGTATGGATTATCTGAATCCCAGTTTGGATTCACTGAATTCCAGTTTGGGTTTGCTGAATCCCAGTTTGGATTCGCTGAATTCCGGTTTGGATTTGCTTAGTCCCAGTTTGGATTCACTGAATTCCAGTTTGGATTCACAAAATTCCAGTTTGGATTTGCATTATCCCAGTTTGAATTCACTGAATCCCAGTTTGGATTCACAAAATTCCAGTATGGATTTGCATTATCCCAGTTTGGATTCACTGAATTCCTGTTTGGATTTGCCAAATCCCAGTTTGGGTTTCCTGAATCCTGCTTTGGATTCGCTCAATCCCAGTTTGGATTCACTGAATTCCAGTTTGGATTCACTAAATCCCAGTATGGATTCACTGAATTCCAGTTTGGATTCACTGAATTCCAGTCTGGATTCACTGAATTTCAGTTTGGGTTTGCTGAATCCCAGTTTGGATTCGCTGGATTCCAGTTTGGATTCATTGAATTCCAGTTTGGGTTCGCTGAATTCCAGTTTGGATTCACTGAATTCCAGTTTGGATTCACTAAATCCCAGTCTGGATTCACTGAATCCCAGTTTGGATTCACTAAATTCCAGTATGGATTTGCATAGTCCCAGTTTGGATTCACTGAATCCCAGTTTGAATTCCCTGATTTCCAGTTTGAATTCCCTAAATCCCAGTCTGGATTCACTAAATTCCAGTTTGGGTTTGCTGAATCCCCGTTTGGATTCGCTCAATTCCCGTTTGGATTCACTGAATTCCAGTTTGGATTTGCATAGTCCCAGTTTGGGTTTCCTGAATCCCAGTTTGAATTCTCTGAATCCCAGTATGGATTCACTGAATTCCAGTTTGGGTTTGCTAAATCCCAGTTTGGATTCACTGAATCCCCGTTTGGATTCACTGAATTCCAGTTTGGATTTGCATAGTCCCAGTTTGGGTTTCCTGAATCCCAGTTTGAATTCTCTGAATCCCAGTATGGATTCACTGAATTCCAGTTTGGGTTTGCTAAATCCCAGTTTGGATTCACTGAATTTCAGTATGGATTTGTATTATCCCAGTTTGGATTCACAAAATTCCAGTTTGGATTTGCATTATCCCAGTTTGAATTCACTGAATTCCAGTTTGGGTTTGCCAAATTCCAGTTTGGGTTTCCTGAATCCTGCTTTGGATTTGCTGAATCCCAGTCTGGATTCACTGAATCCCAGTCTGGATTTGCACAGTCCCAGTTTGGATTCTCTGAATTCCAGTTTGGATTTGCCAAATTCCAGTTTGGGTTTCCTGAATCCTGCTTTGGATTTGCTGAATCCCAGTTTGGATTTGCTGAATCCCAGTTTGGATTTGCTGAATCCCAGTCTGGATTCACTGAATCCCAGTCTGGATTCACTGAATTCCAGTTTGGATTTGCTGAATCCCAGTCTGGATTCACTGAATTCCAGTTTGGATTTGCTGAATCCCAGTTTGGATTCACTGAATTCCAGTCTGGATTTGCAGAATCCCAGTTTGGAAAGGGGAAGGGAAGGAAAGGAAAGGAAAAAGGAAAGGAAAAGGAAAAAGGAAAAGGAAAGGAAATTTCAAGGAAAGGAAATTTCAAGGAAAGGAAAGGAAATTTCAAGGAAATTTCAAGGAAATTTCAAGGAAAGGAAAGGAAAGGAAAGGAAAGGAAAGGAAAGGAAAGGAAAGGAAAGGAAAGGAAAGGAAAGGAAAGGAAAGGAAAGGAAAGGAAAGGAAAGGAAAGGAAAGGAAAGGAAAGGAAAGGAAAGGAAAGGAAAGGAAAGGAAAGGAAAGGAAAGGAAAGGAAAGGAAAGGAAAGGAAAGGAAAGGAAAGGAAAGGAAAATGGGAAAGGAAAGGAAAGGAAAGGAAAATGGGAAAGGAAAGGACAATGGGAAAGGAAAATGGGAAAGGAAAGGAAAAAGGGAAAGGAAAATGCGAAAGGAAAATGGGAAAGGAAAATGGGAAAGGAATTCTCCATATTCCATAAGGATTCCCCACATTCCTTACATTTCCAACCCCTCGTGAACAGCACAGGAGCAAATTCTGAATTTTTTTCCCATTGAGGTTCGGGAGGGGCTTTGAAAAGGGCAAAAAGGAGCAAAATCTGAGACCATAAAACCAAAAAATCCAAAACATCCCCAAAAAAACCCCAAGCAAAGGCAGAGCAGGCAGGCAGCGATTCCTGGGAGATGGAAAATCAGGAATGGCAGAGCTGGGATAATGCAGGGAGGCCCCGGGGGTGTTCCCAGCTGGCACAAAGGAGCCAATGGAGCAGAAAATGACCAGAAATGAGCAAAGAGAGGAAGAAAAATCGACATTTCTGAGAAGGGAGGGGAGGGGCAGCTCCTCCTGGTTCCTGCGGGAAGGGTTTGGAATAAAAGGGAAAAGGGAAAATCCTGACAGGGAATGTGAATCCCCAGGGGGGCAGGGGAAGGGCTGGGGGGGTTCTGGGGCGAGGATGGGCAGGAAGGGGTTAAAAATATCCAGGGAAAAAAATATCTAGGGATAATGGGATCCAGGGAGAAAATATCCAGGGATAATGGGGTCCAGGGAGAAAATATCCAGGGAAAACAAAATCCAGGGATAATGGGATCCAGGGAAAAATCCAGGGATAATTGGATCCAGGGAGAAAATATCCAGGGATAATGGGATCTAGGGATAATGGGATCCAGGAAAAAATCCAGGGATAACGGGATCCAGGGATAATGGGATCCAGGGAGAAAATATCCAGGGATAATGGGGTCCAGGGAAACATCCAGGGATAACGGGATCCAGGGATAATGGGATCCAGGGATAATGGGGTCCAGGTAAAAATATCCAGGGATAACGGGATCCAGGGAGAAAATATCCAGGGAAAATGGGATCCAGGGAAAAAATATCCAGGGAAAAAATATTCAGGGATCCAGGGATTCAGGGAAAATGGGATCCAGGGAAAATGGGATCCAGGGGAAACAGGATCCAGGGAAAACAACATCCAGGGATAATGGGATTCAGGGAAAAAATATCCAGGGATAATGGGATCCAGGAAAAAAATATCCAGGGATTCAGGGATCCAGGGATAATGGGATCCAGGGATAATGGGATGCAGGGAAAACAAAATCCAGGGATAATAACGAGATCCAGGGAAAATGGGATCCAGGGAAAAAAATATCCAGGGATAACGGGATCCAGGGAAAAATCCAGGGAAAATGGGATCCAGGGAAAACAGGATCCAGGGAAAACAAAATCCAGGGAAAATGGGATCCAGGAAAAATGGGATCAAGGGATATCAGCATCCAAGGAAAATGGGATCCAGGGAAGACAAGATCCAGGGATAACGGGATCCAGGGATAATGGGATCCAGGGAAAAATCCAGGGAAAACAGTATCTAGGGATAGTGGGATCCAGGGAAAACAACATCCAGGGATAACAGGATCCAGGGATATCAGCATCCAGGGAAAATGGGATGCAGGGATAACGGGATCCAGGGATATCAGCATCCAGGGAAAACACTTCCTGTTCAGACTGACACCAAACAGGAATTGGAAAACCACTGGAGATGGAATCACAAAATTCCTGAATCCAGGTGGAATTCCCGGTTCAGACTGACACCAAAGAGGAAGAGGGAAATAACTGGGAGACAGAATTCTGGAATTCTGGAATCTGGCTGGAATTTCCAGCTCAGACTGACACCAAACTGGAATTGGAAAATCACTGGGAGATGGAATTCTGGAATTCTGGAATCCAGGTGGAATTCCCAGTTCAGACTGACACCAAACAGGAACTGGAAACCACTGGGAGATGGAATCACAAAATTCCAGAATCCAGGTGGAATTCCCAGCTCAGACTGACCCCAAAGAGGAAGAGGGAAATAACTGGGAGATGGAATCATGGAATTCTGGAATTGGGATGGAATTCCCAGTTCAGACTGACACCAAACAGCAGGAGAAACTGGGAAACCACTGGGAGATGGAATCCTGGAATTCTGGAATCTGGGTGGATTCCTACTTCAGACTGACACCAAGCAGGAACAGGAAAACCACTGGGAGATGGAATCACAAAATTCCGGAATCCAGGTGGAATTCCCAGTTCAGACTGACACCAAACAGCACCAGAAACTGGGAAACCACTGGGAGATGGAATCATGGAATTCTGGAATCTGGATGGAATCACGGAATTCTGGAATTGGAATGGAATTCCCAGGTCAGACTGACACCAAACAGGAACAGGAAACCACTGGGAGATGGAATTATGGAATTCTGGAATCTGGCTGGAATTCCCAGTTCAGACTGACCCCAAACAGCACCAGAAAATGGGAAAGGACTGGGAGACGGAATCCTGGAATTGGGATGGAATTCCCAGCTCAGACTGACCCCAAACCAGAATTGGGAAACCACTGGGAGATGGAATCATGGAATTCTGGAATCCAGGTGGAATTCCCAGCTCAGACTGACACCAAACAGGAACTGGAAACCACTGGGAGAGGGAATTCTGGAATTCCAGAATCCAGGTGGAATTCCCAGCTCAGACTGACACCAAACAACACCAGAATTGGGAAACCCCTGGGAGAGGGAATTCTGGAATTCTGGAATGGTTTGGGTGGGAAAGGACCTCAAATCCCATCCCAATCCCAGGACACGATCCCAGAATATTCCCAATTTTCCTTGGGCACTTCCAGGGATGGAGCAGCCAAAGAGAATCCAGAAAATCCAGGAAATCCAGAAAATTCCCTTGGAGCATCCAGCTCCTCCTGCACTCTCACCCTGACCCTCATCCATGATCCAGGAAAATCCCAAAAAATTTTGGATCCAAGCTCTGGATTTCTGCTTTTTGGGGTTTTTTTGGGATTTTTTCTTTCCCAAAAAACCCCTCAGGATCAGAGCTCTGCTGTTAAATCCCCTAAAAATTCTTATGGCAATGTGAATGATGTAATGAATTATAATTTATATATTGTAATTTATAAATGAATTATTAATGGATATAATGATATAATTATTGTATCATGTAATATGTCATAATATTATAGTATATTATTGTATTATTATATTACATTACACTATATTATATTATATATACTATATATAGATATTCCCAAATTCCCAAAAAACACCTGAAAAATATCCTAAAAAATTCCCCAAAAACCAAGAAATACCTGAAAAAACATCCTAAAAAATTCCCAAAAAACTGAGAAATACCTAAAAAATATCCTAAAAAAATATCCTAAAAAATTGCCAAAAAACCAAGGAATATCTGAAAAAATATCCTAAACAATTCCCTGAAAAAAATATGCTAAAAAATTGCCAAAAAACCAAGGAATATCTGAAAAAATATCCTAAAAAATTCCCTGAAAAAATATCCTAAAAAATTCCCAAAAAACCAAGGAACTACCTGAAAAAATATCCTAAAAAATTCCCTGAAAAAATATCCTAAAAAATTCTAAAAAACCCAAGGAATACCTGAAATAATATCCTAAAAAAATTCCAAAAAAACCAAGAACTACCTGGAAAAATATCCTAAAAAATTCCCAAAAAACACCTGAAAAATATCCTAAAAAATTCCCAAAAAACACCTGAAAAAATATCCTAAAAAATTCCCAAAAAAACCCTGAAAAATATCCTAAAAAATTCCCAAAAAACACCTGAAAAATATCCTAAAAAATTCCCAAAAAACACCTGAAAAATATCCTAAAAAATTCCCAAAAAACAACTGTAAAATATCCTAAAAAATTCCCAAAAACCCCAGGAGTACCTGAGATGACGGCAATTTTCCGCGCCCCGTGCTCCTCCCTGGCGATCCTCTCCGCCTCCTCCATCAGCAGCATTCCAAATCCCTGGAATGGCAGAAAAAATGGGAAAAAAAAAGAAAATTTCTGTCAAAATAAAAGGTCAGGATGTGAAGATGGGTTCCAAAAAAATCCTGGATTTTTGGAATGATGGGTTCCAAAAAAATTCAGGATATTTGGAATGATGATATTGGAGGATGGAGATAAACAGTGAATTCCTCTGAGAATTTTTTCCTTGTGGTGGAATTTTTTTGTGAGGGAAAAGATGGAATGTTGGAATGATGGATGAGAGCAGAGGGAAATTTGGGAATGCTGGGGGTACCTGGTGCTGGAATTTGGAGGGGTCGCGGCGGCTGCCGCAGACGTGGAGCTCGCGCACGATGGAGGTGCCGCCGCGGAGCTCGGGCCGGAAGAGCTCCGGGGAGCTCCAGCGCAGCCAGAAACAAAACTCCATTTTTTTGAGGAATGAGGATGGGTTGATGAAATGATGGATGAGAGCAGAGAAAAATCCAGAAATTTCCTGGGGGTACCTGGTGCTGGAATTTGGAGGGGTCACGGCTGCTGCCGTACACGTGGAGCTCGCGCACGACGGAGGCGCCGCCGCGGAGCTCGGGCCGGAGGGACTCCGGGGAGCTCTGGCGCAGCCAGAAACAAAACTCCATTTTTTTGAGGAATGAGAATGGAATGATGAAATGATGGATGAGAGCAGAATGAAATCTGGGAATGCTGGGGGTACCTGGTGCTGGAATTTGTTGGGGTCGCGGCTGCTGACGGGCACCACGCTGCCGTAGACGTGGAGCTCGCGCACGACGGAGGTGCCGCCGCGGAGCTCGGGCCGGAAGGACTCCGGGGAGCTCCGGCGCAGCCAGAAACAAAACTCCATTTTTTTGAGGAATGAGGATGGGATGGTGGAATGAGGTGAGAGCAGAAAGAAATCTGGGAATTCTGGGGGTACCTGGTGCTGGAATTTGTTGGGGTTGCGGCTGCTGCCGTAGACGTGGAGCTCACGCACGACGGAGGTGCCGCCGCGGAGCTCGGGCCGGAAGGACTCCGGGGAGCTCCGGCGCAGCCAGAAACAAAACTCCATTTTTTTGAGGAATGAGGATGGAATGATGAAATGATGGATGAGAGCAGAATGAAATTTGGGAATGCTGGGGGTACCTGGTGCTGGAATTTGTTGGGATCCCGGCTGCTGACGGGCACCACGCTGCCGTAGACGTGGAGCTCGCGCACGATGGAGGTGCCACCGCGGAGCTCGGGCCGGAAGGACTCCGGGGAGCTCCGGCGCAGCCAGAAACAAAACTCCATTTTTTGAGGAATGAGGATGGAATGATGGAATGATGGATGAGAGCAGAGGAAATTTTGGAATGCTGGGGGTACCTGGTGCTGGAATTTGTTGGGGTCGCGGCGGCTGCCGCAGACGTGGAGCTCGCACACGATGGAGGCGCCGCCGCGGAGCTCGGGCCGGAAGGACTCCGGGGAGCTCCAGCGCAGCCAGAAACAAAACTCCATTTTTTTGAGGAATGAGGATGGGATGATGAAATGATGGATGAGAGCAGAGGAAGTCTGGGAATGCTGGGGGTACCTGGTGCTGGAATTTGGAGGGATCCCGGTTGCTGACGGGCACCACGCTGCCGCAGACGTGGAGCTCGTGCACGATGGAGGCGCCACCGCGGAGCTCGGGCCGGAAGGACTCCGGGGAGCTCCGTCGCAGCCAGAAACAAAACTCCATTTTTTGAGGAATGAGGATGGAATGATGGAATGAGGTGAGAGCAGAATGAAATCTGGGAATGCTGGGGGTACCTGGTGCTGGAATTTGGAGTGGTCACGGCTGCTGCCGTAGACGTGGAGCTCGCGCACGATGGCGGCGCCGCCGCGGAGCTCGGGCCAGAAGGACTCCGGGGAGCTCCGGCGCAGCCAGAAACAAAACTCCATTTTTTTGAGGAATGAGAATGGAATGATGAAATGATGGATGAGAGCAGAATGAAATTTTGGAATGCTGGGGATACTTGGTGCTGGAATTTGTTGGGGTCACGGCTGCTGCCGTAGACGTGGAGCTCGCGCACGATGGAGGTGCCGCCGCGGAGCTCGGGCCGGAGGGACTCCGGGGAGCTCCGGCACAGCCAGAAACAAAACTCCATTTTTTTGAGGAATGAGGATGGAATGATGAAATGATGGATGAGAGCAGAAGGAAATTTGGGAATGCTGGGGGTACCTGGTGCTGGAATTTGTTGGGGTCACGGCTGCTGCCGTTGACGTGGAGCTCGCGCACGATGGAGGCGCCGCCGCGGAGCTCGGGCCGGAAGGACTCCGGGGAGCTCCGGCACAGCCAAAAACAAAACTCCATTTTTTTGAGGAATGAGGATGGAATGTTGGAATGAGGTGAGAGCAGAAGGAAATCCAGAAATTTCCTGGGGTACCTGGTGCTGGAATTTGTTGGGGTCACGGCTGCTGCCGTAGACGTGGAGCTCGCGCACGATGGAGGTGCCGCCGCGGAGCTCGGGCCGGAAGAGCTCCGGGGAGCTCCGGCGCAGCCAGAAACAAAACTCCATTTTTTTGAGGAATGAGGATGGAATGGTGGAATGATGGATGAGAGCAGAGGAAATCTGGGAATGCTGGGGGTACCTGGTGCTGGAATTTGGAGGGGTCGCGGCTGCTGACGGGCACCACGCTGCCGTAGACGTGGAGCTCGCGCACGATGGAGGTGCCGCCGCGGAGCTCGGGCCGGAAGGTCTCCGGGGAGCTCCGTCGCAGGCGCAGCAGCCCCACCAGGATGTCCCGCTCCGGGTCCTCGTACGACAGGAACGTCTCCCAGCCGCCGTTGGCCACGTAGTCCCGGCGGACCAGCTCCACCTGGGGTGGGAAAAAAGGGAAAAATGGAAAATGTGAGAGGGAAGCTGATTCTGTGGATCCATAAAAATGGCTCAGAGCAAACAGGAAGGGATTCCCCAAAGCCAGTTTGATTCCAGATGGGAATTTGGAATTGGCCACGTGATCCCAATGGATCAGCTCCACCTGGGATGGGGAAAAAGGGAAAAATGGAAAATGTGTGAGGGAAGTTGGTGCTGTGGATCCACAAATATGGAAGGAATTCCATAAAGCCAATTTAATTCCAGATGGGAATTTGGAATTGGCCACGTGATCCCGGTGGACCAGCTCTACCTGGGCCAGGAGTGGGATGGACAAGGAGGGAAAAGAGGGAAAAAGGAAAATGTGAGAGTGATTCCATGGATCCAGAAATATGGCTCAGAGCAAATAGGAACGGATTCCCTAAAGTAAATTTAATTCCAGATGGGAATTTGGAGTTGGCCATGTGATTCCAATGGATCCGCTCCACCTGGGCCAGGAGGGGATGGATGAAGAGAAAAAGGAAAATGTGAGAGGGAGGCTGGTTCTGTGGATATGTAAATATGAGCAAATAGGAATGGATTCCCTAAACTAAATTTAATTCCAGATGGGAATTTGGAATTGGTTATGTGATCCCAGCAGATCAGCTTCACCTGGGATGGGAATGGGATGGAGGGAAAAAGGGAAATGTGAGAGGGAAGCTGGTTCTGAGGATAGGTAAATATGGAAGGAATTCCCTAAAGCCAATTTAATTCCAGATGGGAATTTGGAGTTGGCCATGTGATCCTGATGGATCAGCTCCACCTGGGCCGGGAGCGGGATGGAGGAGGAGGGAAAGGAGGGAAAATGGAAAATGTGAGAGTGAAGCCAATTCCATGGATCCATAAATATGAGCAGACAGGAAGAGATTCCCTAAATCCAGTTTAATTCCAGATGTGATTCCCAGCTCTGGCACAGAATCATGGAATGGTTTGGGTGGGAAGGGACCTCAAATCCCACCCCATTCCCAGGACACCTTCTGCCATCCCAGGATTTTCCAGCCTTTCCTGGGACACTCCCAGGGATTCTCTGGGAATTCCAGCCCAGCCAGGAATTCCTTCCCAAATCCCATTTCCCCTTTTTTCCCAGGGAATTCCCTCCATTCCCAGCCTGGCATTGGATCCATCCCCATCCCCGCTCCTCTCTGGGAAGGAATTTTGGGAATTCCCTGGGAATTTGGGATTCCACTTCCCTTTTCCATCCCCAAATCCCATAAAAATCCCTGGGGATGGATCCTGAGTGTGCTGGATCCCAGAATCCCAGAATGGTTTGGGATGGGATCCATGGACCTTCAATCCCATCCCATTCCAACCTTGATCCCAGATTGCTCCAAACCCTGTCCAGGCTGTCCCTGAACCCTTCAGGGACAATTCCCTGTCAAATCCCAATAAATTCCTGGAATTTTTCTGTCCCCAAACCATCCCCAAAATGTGCTTTATTTATTCCTCGTTATCCCAAAAGAATCCCTGTGTTTTCCAGGAATTGGGATCAGACCCTTCTCGGATCCATCATTTCATTTTTCAGCATTCCCAACCCCTCCTGACAGCTCCATAAAATCCCAGACAATGGAAAAAAGATCCCGAAAAAATTCAGATTTTTGTCACAGAACCCCGCCCCGGAGCCGTTAATTAGAGACAGCGATTAATTAATTAATAATTATTAATTAATCCGAGCCAGGATCAGGGGGATGATGTCGGTTGGTTACAAATCCCCCCCAAGATCCATGGAAAAACGCTTTTCCCGGGATTCCTGCTCACTCCCTCCGCAGAACAAAGGGAATTTTCCGCTTGGAAAAGCCCGGGATGAGCCGCCCCTCCCCTCATTTGCAATGCAAATGAGACCCCTCCCCTCATTTGCAATGCAAATGAGATCCGGCAGAAACGCGGGAAAAAATCCGCGATTCCCGGGGAACCGGGGCAGCCGCGGATCCCGCGGGAATCCGGGAAAAAATGGGAGATTTTTTGGGGATTTTTGGGGTTTTTTTGGGATTTTTGATTTGGGTATTTCACTCATTAAAGGGAAAAAAAAAGGGAATAAAATTCCCTGGAATTTCTGACTGGAAAAATTTTCCAGCTGCTGAAGTCGGGGAATGTTCTCCAAACTCCTCGAAGCCTGAGGAATCCATGGAATTCCAAAGCAGGAATGAAGAGGAATTTTAGGAATTCGGGGATAAATTTGGGAATTGGGATGGGGAGAAGGGTTTGGAAGTGGATCCCGGATCCAGATTGTTCCAGCAACACAAAAATTCCTGCTGGAATTCAATTTATGGGAATAAAATCCAGAATTGCTCTGGGCATTCCTGAAGGACAGCAGAGGAACGGGAAGAGGGAATTTCCTGGGATATGGGAATTTCCAGGATATGGGAATTTCCAGGATATGAATATTCCCGGGATATGGAAATTTCTGGGATATGGGAATTCCCAGGGTATGGAAATTCTGGGGATATGGAATTCCATGGATATGGAAATTTCCAGGACATGGAAATTTCCGGGATATGAATATTCCCAGGATATGGAAATTTCCAGGATATGAATATTCCCAGGATATGGGAATTTCTCAGATATGGAAATTTCCGGAATATGGGAATTCCCAGGATATGGAAATTTCTGGAATATGGGAATTTCCAGGGTTTGGAAATTTCTGGGATATGGGAATTCCCAGGATATGGAAAATCCAGGATATGTAAATTCCTGGGATATAAGTATTCCCAGGATATGGAAATTTCCAGGTTATGGAAATTTCTGAGATATGGGAATTCCCTGGATATGGAAATTTCTGGAACATGGAAATTCCAGGATATGGGAATTCCATGAATATGGAAATTCCTAGGATATGGAAATTCCCAGGGTATGGAAATTACAGGATATGTAAATTACAGGATATGGAAATTTCTGGGATATGGAAATTCCCAGGATACGGAAATTTCTGGGACATGGAAATTCTTGGGATATAAGTATTCCCAGGATATGGGAATTTCCAGGATATAGAAATTTCCAGGACATGGATGTTCCCAGGATATGGGAATTCCTAGGATGTGGACATTTCCAGGATATGGGAATTCCCAGGATATGGAAATTTCCAGGATATGGGAATTCCCAGAATATGGAAATTCCCAGGATATGGAAATTTTTGGGAAATGGAAATTCCAGGATATGGAAATTCCCAGGATATGGAACCTTCCAGGATATGGGAATTTCCAGGATATAGAAATTTCCAGGACATGGATGTTCCCAGGATATGGGAATTCCTGGGATGTGTACATTTCCAGGATATGGGAATTCCCAGAATATGGAAATTCCTGGGATATAAGTATTCCCAGGATATGGGAATTCCCAGGATATGGAAATTTCTGGAACATGTAAATTCCTGGGATGTAAGTATTCCCAGGATATGGAAATTTCCAGAATATGGAAATTTCTGGGATACGGGAATTCCCAGGATATGGAAATTCCCAGGATATGGGAATTTCCAGGATAGGGAAATTTACAGGACATGGATATTCCCAGGACATGGAAATTCCTAGGATGTGGACATTTCCAGGATATGGAAATTCCTGGGATGTAAGTATTCCCAGGATATGGAAACTTCCAGGATATGGAAATTCCTGGGATATGAGAATTCCTGGGATATGGAAATTTCCGGAATATGGAAATTCCAGGATATGGAAATTCCCAGGATATGGGAATTTCCAGGGTTTGGAAATTTCTGGGACATGGAAATACCTGGGATATTTATAATTGTATTTGTATTTGTATTTATAATTAAATTTATATTTTTCCTATATAAATCCACATTTAAATCTACACTATTTGCCTAAAAGGCATAATTTATTATTAAATATTTATATTTATAACTGTATTTGTATTTGTATTTATATTTATATTTATAATTGTATTTGTATTTATATTTATATTTTAACACTCATTTTTTCCTATATAAATCCACATATTCATATTTATATATTATATTTATATTTATATTCATACTTATATTTATATTTTTATTTTTATTTTTACACTCATTTTTTCCTTTATAAATCCCCATTTCAATCTACACTATTTGCCTAAAAACCGTAATGCATAATGTATATTTATTTATTTATATTTATACTTATATTTTTATTTTTAATTTATATTTATATTTATAATTGTATTTATATTTATATTTATATCTATATTTATATTTTAACACTCATTTTTTCCTATATAAATCCACACTTAAATCTACACTATTTACCTAAAAACCGTAATTTATTATTAAATATTTATAATTATAATTATAATTATATTTATAATTGTATTTGTATTTGTATTTATATTTTAACACTCATTTTTTTCCTATATAAATCCACATATTCATATTTATCTTTATATATTATATTCATATCTATATTTATATTTATATTTATATCTATATTTATATTTATATTTATATTTTAACACTCATTTTTTCCTCTATAAATCCACATATTCATATTTATATTTATATATCATATATATATATTTACATTTTAATTTTTATTTTTATTTTTATTTATTTTTATTTTTATTTTTTTATTTATTTTTATTTTTATTTTTATTTTTATTTTATATTTTAACACTCATTTTTTCCTCCATAAACCCCCATTTCCATCCACACTATTTACTTAAAACCCACAATTTATTATTAAATATTTATATTTATATTTATAATTGTATTTGTATTTGTATTTATATTTATATTTATATTTTAACACTCATTTTTTCCTATATAATCCACATATTCATATTTATATTTATATATTATATTTATATTTATATTTATATTTATATTTATATTTATATTTATATTTATATTTATATTTATATTTTAATTTACATTTTTATTTTTATTTTTATTTTAACACTCATTTTTTCCTATATAAATCCACATATTCATATTTATATTTATATATCATATATATATATTTATATTTACATTTTAATTTTAATTTTAATTTTTATTTTTATTTTTATTTTTTTATTTATTTCTATTTTTATTTTTATTTTTTATTTATTTTTATTTTTATTTTTATTTTTTATTTATTTTTATTTTTATTTTTATTTTATATTTTAACACTCATTTTTCCTCCATAAACCCACATTTCCATCCACACCATTTACCTAAAACCCACAAAAATTCCCCCAAAAAATCCCAAAATTCCCCATTCACCCCCAACAAACCGAGGCTATTTCAGCATTTCCCAAATTCCCAAAATTCCGATTTTTATAGGAAAAAAAGGGGAGCCGAGTATGGGATGGGGCAGATTCCCAAATCCAGGAATTTCCTCAGGAATTCCCAAAAAAAATTTGGAATTTTTACCTGGTAGGGCCTCACTTTGTGGTGGATCTCCTGAATTCCGACCTCCCGCGTCCTCACGTCGCGGCACTGGGGGAAAAAGGGAATTTGGAGCACGGAAAATTCCGGAAAATTCCAGAAAATTTCCAGAAAATTCCGGAAAATTCTGGAAAATCCGGAAAATTCTGAAAAAATTCCGGAAAATTCTGGAAAAATCCGGAAAAATCCAGAAAATTCCAGAAATTCCAGAATTTCCGGGAAAATCCTGGGGAGATCCGGAAAAATCCAGAAAAATCCGGAAAATTCCAGAAAAATGACAGAATAGTTCCGGAAAATTCCAGAAAAGTTCCGGAAATTCCAGAAAATTCCGGAACAAGAGGGATAATTCCAGAAAATTCCGGAAAATTCCGAAATAATCAAGAAAAAAATCCAGAAAATTCCAGAAAAGAATTCCAGAAAGTTCTGGAAAATTCCAGAAATTTCCAGAAGATTCCAGAAATTCCAGAAAATTCCAGAAAGTTCCAGAAAGTTCCGGAAAATTCCGGAAAATTCCAGAAAATTTCAGAAAATTCCGGAAAATTCCAGAAATTCCGGAAAGTTCCGGAAAAAATTCATGGAATTCCAGAAAAATTCCAGAAAATTCCGGAAAAATCCAGAAATTCCAGAAAATTCCGTAAAATTCCAGGAATTCCAGAAAAATTCCAGAAAAATTCCAGAAATTCCAGAAAATTCCAGGAAATTCCGGAAAAATCCAGAAAATTCCAGAAAATTCGGGGTTTCAAACCCCCCTGGGGATGGATCCTGGATCCCAGAATTCCGGAATTTTTGGGATGGGATCCACGGAGCTTCAATCCCATTGGAGGAGAATTTTGGGATCCAGGAAGGAATTTTGGGAATTCCCTGGGAATTTGGGATCTCCCTTCCCTTTTCCATCCCCAAATCCCATAAAAATCCCTGGGGATGGATCCTGGATCCCAAAATCCTGGAATTTTTGGGATGGGGTTCATGGACCTTCAATCCCATCCCATTCCCACAATTCCGGGATTTTCCAGCCTTGCTTTGGACACAAATTCCTTATAAAACATTGAATAAATATTTAAATTATTATTATTAATTAATTTTTGATTAATTACCTGTGTGCCCAGGTCCTTCATCCTGGCCAGGATAATTAATATTATATTATTAATTAATATTATATTATAAAAAATTTATATATGTATTAATTATTTTATTATTATTATATTTAATATTAATTATTATTAATTAATTTTTTTATTAATTACCTCTGTGCCCAGGTCCTTCATCCTGGCCAGGGCGAGCTCATTAGTTATGATTTTCAACAATAACTATTAAATATTTTATTACAAATAAACACAAATTCCTTATAAAACATTGAATAAATATTCTAATTATTATTATTAATTAATTAATATTAATTTTGATTAATTACCTGCGTGCCCAGGTCCTTCATCCTGGCCAGGATAATTAATATTATATTCTAATTAATATGATATATATATAAATATATATATATGAATTATTTATTATTATATTTAATAATAATAATTATTAATTACTAATATTAATTAATTTTTTTATTAATTACCTTTGTGCCAAGGTCCTTCATCCTGGCCAGGGCGAGCTCATTATTTATGATTTTCAAAAATAACTATTAAATATTTTATTACAAATAAATATAAATATTTAATAAATATTTTAATTATTATAATTAATTAATTTTGATTAATTACCTGTGTGCCCAGGTCCTTCATACTGGCCAGGATAATTAATATTATATTCTAATTAATATTATGTTATATATAAATTTATATATTTATTAATTATTTTATTATTATAATATTGTTATTAATTATATTAATTAATTAAATTTTTGATTAATTACCTGTGTGCCCAGGTCCTTCATCCTGGCCAGGGCGAGTTCATTATTTTCAAAAATAACTATTAAATATTTCACTCTATTTTATTACAAATAAACAGGTATTTTTCCCTCTTTTGAATAAAACATTGAATAAATATTCTAATTATTATTATTAATTAATTTTTGATTAATTACCTGTGTGCCCAGGTCCTTCATCCTGGCCAGGGCGAGCTCATTATTTATGATTTTCAAAAATAACTATTAAATATTTTATTACAAATAAACACAAATTCCTTATAGAACATTGAATAAATATTTTAATTATTATTAATAATTAATTTTTGATTAATTACCTCTGTGCCCAGGTCCTTCATCCTGGCCAGGGCGAGCTCATTATTTATGATTTTTTAAAATAACTATTAAATATTTTATTACAAAGAAATATAAATTATTTATGAGGCATTGAATAAATATTATTAATTATTATTATTAATTAATTTTGATTAATTACCTGTGTGCCCAGGTCCTTCATCCTGGCCAGGGTGAGCTCATTATTTATGATTTTCAAAAATAACTATTAAATATTTTATTACAAAGAAATATAAATTATTTATGAGGCATTGAATAAATATTATTAATTATTATTATTAATTAATTAATTTTTATTAATTACCTGTGTGCCCAGGTCCTTCATCCTGGCCAGGGTGAGCTCATTATTAATGATTTTCAAAAATAACTATTAAATATTTTATTATAAATAAATATTAATATTTAATAAATATTTAAATTATTATTATTAATTAATTTTTTGATTAATTACCTCTGTGCCCAGGTCCTTCATCCTGGCCAGGGCGAGCTCCCTGAGGTTCCCGTGCTCCACCCCAGAGCTCACCAGGGGCATTGGGATATCCCTGCAAAAACCAGGAAAATTCACATTTTAAACAAATTTTCAACAAATTTTACATCAAATTTTAAATCAAATTTTAAAACAAATAAAAAAAATTAATTCAAATTTTAAAACAAATTTTAAGACAAATTTTAAATCAAATTTTAAATCAAATTTTAAATCAAATTCAAAAACAAATTAAAAAAAATTAAATCAAATTTTAAAACAAATTTTAGAACAAATTTTAAATGAAATTTTAAAACAAAATTTAAAACAAATTTTAAATCAAATTTTAAAACAAATTTTAAATGAAATTTTAAAACAAATTTTAAAACAAATTTTAAATCAAATTTTAAAACAAATTTTAAATCAATTTTTAAAACAAATTTTAAAACAAATTTTAAATCAAATTTTAAATCAAATTTTAAAACAAATTCAAAAACAAATTAAAAAAAATTAAATCAAATTTTAAAACAAATTTTAAAAGAAATTTTAAAACAAAGTTTAAATCAAATTTTAAATAAAATTTTAAAAACAAATCTAAAAACAAATTTAAAAAACAAATTTTAAAATAAATTTTAAAATAAATTTTAAAACAAATTTTAAAAACAAATTTTAAATTTTAAAAACAAATTAAAACAAATTTTAAATCAAATTTTAAATTTTAAATCAAATTTTAAAACAAATTTTAAAACAAATTTTAAATCAAATTTTAAAACAAATTTTTAATAAAATTTTAAAACAAATTTAAAACAAATTTTAAAACAAATTTTAAATCAAATTTTAATTTAAATTTTAAAACAAATTTTAAATCAAATTTTAAAACAAATTTTAAATCAAATTTTAAAAACAAATTTTAAAACAAATTTAATTAAAATGAGAAATGGAGAAAAATGGAAAAAGAATCAGAGATTTTTAATTAATATTTAAAATTAAATATGAATATTTAAAAATTAAAAATTTTGGGATTTTGTCTCAGTTTTCATTTGGGAATGTGGAAAATGAGGGAACATCCATTGGGTGTTTGTGAGAAATTGGGAATTTGGGGAAAATTCATCAAAATTAGAAATTGGCCATGCTGGGATTGGGATTTGCATTAAAAATTCCAAAAATTTCCAATAAAATCCCAAAAATTTCACGAAAATTCCTCAGATTTCCACCAAAATTCCACCTGTGCATCCAAAATTCCACAAGAATGTCCTGTTGTGGGGTGGGAATGGGATGGGATTGAAGGTCCAGGGATCCCATCCCAAACCATTCCGGGATTCTGGGATCCAGCACACTCAGGATCCATCCCCAGGGATTTTTATGGGATTTGGGGATGGAGAAGAGAAGTGGAATCCCAAATTCCCAGAGAATTCCCAAAACTCCTTCCCATAGAGGAGCTGGGATGGGGATGGATCCAATGCCAGGCTGGGAATGGAGGGAATTCCCTGGGAAAAAAGGGGAAAATGGGATTTGGGAAGGAATTCCTGGGATATCCCAGGGTATCCCAATTATCCCAAAAAAACCCCAAATCCCCAAGAAAATACAAATCCCTAAATAGTCCAGAAAACTTCAAATCCTTTAAAAATTCCCATAAAATTCCCCAAAAAAACCCCTCAAATTTGGGCAGAATTTGGGAAGGAATTCTGGGTTGGAATTCCCAGCGAACCCCTAGGGTATCCCAAGGAAAAGTCAGAGATAACCAAAGCCGGGTCAGACCGGGCCGTAATTAACAAACCAAGGCTGGATTAACGAGCCGAGCACAGCTGATTAGAGGTGGTAATTAGTTAATTACCTCTGCACCCGGTAGACGCGCGTCCAGGGCGGCACCAGCGCCAGGATCCGCGCCAGCAGCTCCACCAGGGCGCCGGGCGGGTAACTGCGGTAACGGCCCGAGCGCCACAGCTCGTACAGCCCCGTGCCCCGGATCACCAGCGTGGGGTACAGCTTCAGACCGTCGGGACGGAACGCTGGGTTCTCAAAAAACTCCTGGAAAAAGAATAAAATAAATTAAATTAAATAAAATAAATTAAATAAAGGAGTTGGGGTGGATGGATCCATCCCCGTGCCGCGGATCACCAGCGTCGGGTACAGCTTCAGACCGTCGGGACGGAACGCTGGGTTCTCAAAAAACTCCTGGGAAAAGAAAGAATAAAATAAAATTAATTAAATTAAATTAAATTAAATTGAATTAAATTAAATTAAATTAAATTAAATTAAATAAAGGAGTTGGTGGGGATGGATCCAGCCCCGTGCCGCGGATCACCAGCGTGGGGTACAGCTTCAGGCCGTCCGGGCGGAATGCTGGGTTCTCAAAAAACTCCTGGGGAATGAATAAAATAAAATAAAATAAAATAAAATAAAATAAAATAAAATAAAATAAAATTAAATTAAATTAAATTAAAATAAATAAAGGAGTTGGTGGGGATGGATCCATCCCCGTGCCGCGGATCACCAGCGTGGGGTACAGCTTCAGACCGTCGGGACGGAACGCTGGGTTCTCAAAAAACTCCTGGGAAAAGAATAAAATAAAATAAAATAAAATAAAATAAAATAAAATAAAATAAAATAAAATAAAATAAAATTAAATTAAATTAAATTAAATTAAATTAAGGAGTTGGTGGGGATGGATCCAGCCCCGTGCCGCGGATCACCAGCGTCGGGTACAGCTTCAGCCCGTCGGGACGGAATGCTGGGTTCTCAAAAAACTCCTGGGGAAAGAATAAAATAAAAAAAAAAAAAAAAAAATAAAAAAAAATAAAATAAAATAAAATAAAATAAAATAAAATAAAATAAAATAAAATAAAATAAAATAAAATAAAATTAAATTAAATTAAATTAAATTAAATTAAATTAAATAAAGGAGTTGGTGGGGATGGAGCCCCATGCCGCGGATCACCAGCGTGGGGTACAGCTTCAGACCGTCGGGACGGAACGCTGGGTTCTCAAAAAACTCCTGGGGAAAGAATAAAATAAAATAAAATAAAATAAAATAAATAAAATAAAATAAAATAAAATAAAATAAAATAAAGGAGTTGGTGAGGATGGATCCATCCCCGTGCCGCGGATCACCAGGGTCGGAGTACAGCTTCAGACCGTCCGGGCGGAATGCTGGGTTCTCAAAAAACTCCTGGGAAAAGAATAAAATAAAATAAAATAAAATAAAATAAAATAAAATAAAATAAAATAAAATAAAATAAAATAAAATAAAATAAAATAAAATAAAATTAAATTAAATTAAATTAAATTAAATAAAGGAGTTGGTGGGGATGGATCCATCCCCGTGCCGCGGATCACCAGGGTCGGGTACAGCTTCAGACCGTCCGGGCGGAATGCTGGGTTCTCAAAAAACTCCTGGGAAAAGAAAGAATAAAATAAAATAAAATAAATTAAATGAAATTAAAATTAAATTAAATAAAATAAAGGAGTTGGCGGGGATGGATCCATCCCCGTGCCGCGGATCACCAGCGTCGGGTACAGCTTCAGCCCGTCGGGACGGAATGCTGGGTTCTCAAAAAACTCCTGGGGAAAGAATAAAATAAATTAAATTAAATTAAATTAAATTAAATAAAGGAGTTGGTGGGGATGGAGCCCCGTGCCACGGATCACCAGCGTCGGGTACAGCTTCAGACCGTCCAGGCGGAACGCTGGGTTCTCAAAAAACTCCTGGGAAAAGAATAAAATAAAATAAAATAAAATAAAATAAAATAAAATAAAATAAAATAAAATAAAATAAAATAAAATAAAATTAAATTAAATTAAATTAAATTAAATTAAATTAAATAAAGGAGTTGGGGTGGGATGGTGAGGATGGAGCCCCGTGCCGCGGATCACCAGCGTCGGGTACAGCTTCAGACCGTCCGGGCGGAACGCTGGGTTCTCAAAAAACTCCTGGGAAAAGAATGAATAAAATAAAATAAAATAAAATAAAAAAAAAAAAAAAATAAAATAAAATAAAATAAAATAAAATAAAATAAAATAAAATAAAATAAAATAAAATAAAATAAGATAAGATAAAATAGTTGGTGAGGATGGATCCCCGTGCCACGGATCACCCCGTGCCGCTGGGTTCTCAAAAAACTCCTGGGAAAAGAATAAAACAAAATAAAGGAGTTGGGGTGGGATGGTGGGGATGGATGGAGAGGAGATCTCTGAAGGAGGTGGAGGAATTTGGGGTTTATGGCAAAGGGCCCTGCTGGAAGGTACCAGCCACAGCTGGAGCAGTAAAGAGAAGTAAAGAGAGTGGGAATAAGGGAGAGAGAAATAAGGAGAATGGGAAAGAGAGAGAAAAATAAAGAGTGGGAAAGAGAGAGAGAGAAGTAAAGAGAGAGGTAAAGAGGATGAGAGGATAAGGGGGTAAGAGGTGAAGGTTCCCCTTACAATACCACAAATCTTCTTCTCTGTGGAATATTCTAATTCTCACTGACCAATCCAGTACAAGATACAAATCCCACAGCATTTCAGCATTTCCATACAGCCTGTGAGAATCATTACATTCCCACACTGTCACATTGTAAACCCTAAAGGTAAAGAGGATGAGAGGATAAGGGGGTAGGACAGCGAGGTTCCCATTACAACACCATAAATCTTCTTCTGTGTTCAATATCATAATTTTTACTAACCAATCCAGTACAAGACACAAATCCTACAATTAACACACAGCCCATAAGAATCCATTACATTCCCACACTGTGTCACATTTTAAACCCTAAAGGTAAAGAGGGTGAGAGGATGAGAGGTCAAGGTTCCCCTTACAGTACCATAAATTATCTTCTCTGTGGAGTATTCTAATTTTTACTAACCAATCTAGTACAAGACACAAATCCTACAATTCACACACAGCCTGTAAGAATCATTACATTCCCACACTGTGTCACATTTTAAACCCTAAAGGTAAAGAGGATGAGAGGGTAAGAGGTGAAGGTTCCCATTACAATACCACAAATCTCCTGTGTTGAATATCATAATTTTCATTAGCCAATCTAATACAAGATACCAATCCTACAGCATTTCCATACAGCCTGTAAGAACCATTACATTCCCACACTGTGTCACATTTTAAACCCTAAAGGTAAAGAGGATGAGAGGATGAGAGATTAAGGGGGTAAGAGAGCGAGGTTCCTGTTACAATACCATTAATTATCTTCTCTGTGGAATATTCTAATTTTCATTAGCCCATCTAGTACAAGATACAAATCCTGCAGCATTTCCATACAGCCTGTAAGAACCATTACATTCCCACACTGTGTTACATTTTAAACCCTACAGGTAGAGAGGATGAGAGGATAAGGGGGTAAGAGACCAAGGTTCCCCTTACAACACCATAAATCTTCTTCTGTGTTAAATATTCTAATTTTTACTACTCAATCTAGTACAAGATACCAATCCTACAGCATTTCAGCATTTACACACAGCCTGTAAGAATCATTACATTCCCACACTGTGTCACATTTTAAACCCTAAAGGTAAAGAGGGTGAGAGGATGAGAGGGTAAGACGGTAAGAAAGTGAGGTTCCCCTTACAACACCATAAATCATCTGTGCTGAATATTCCAATTCTCACTGACCAATCCAGTACAAGACACAAATCCTACAATTCACACACAGCCCGTAAGAACCATTACATTCCCACAATGCGTCACATTCTAAACCCTAAAGGTAAAGAGGATGAGAGGATGAGAGGTGAAGGTTCCCCTTACAACACCATAAATTATCTTCTCTGTGTTAAATATTCTAATTTTCATTAGTCAATCTAGTACAAGATACCAATCCTACAGCATTTCAGCATTTACACACAGCCTGTAAGAACCATTACAGTCCCACACTGTGTCACATTCTAAACCCTAAAAGTTGAAACCCTAAAAGAGGATGAGAGGATGAGAGGTGAAAGTTCCCCTTACAACACCATAAATCTCCTTCTGTGCTGAATATTCCAATTCTCACTGACCAATCTTGTACAAGATACAAATCCTACAATTTACACACAGCCCATAAGAATCCATTACATTCCCACACTGTGTCACATTTTAAACCCTAAAAGTTTAAACCCTAAAAGAGGATGAGAGGATGAGAGGTGAAGGTTCCCCTTACAACACCACAAATCTTCTTCTGTGCTGAATATTCCAATTTTCACTGACCAATCCAGTACAAGACACAAATCCTACAGCATTTCCACACAGCCTGTAAGAACCATTACATTCCCACACTGTGTCACATTTTAAACCCTAAAGGTAAAGAGGATGAGAGGATAAGGGGTAAGAGAGCGAGGTTCCTGTTACAATACCATAAATTATCTTCTCTGTGGAATATTCTAATTTTCCTTAGTAAATCTAGTACAAGATACAAATCCTGCAGCATTTCCATACAGCCTTTAAGAATCATTATATTCCCACACTGTGTCACATTTTAAACCCTAAAGGTAAAGAGGATGAGAGAGCGAAGTTCCCCTTACAACACCATAAATCTTCTGTGCTGAATATTCCAATTCTCACTGACCAATGTACAAGATACAATCCTACAGCATTTCCATTCAGCCTGTAAGAACCATTACATTCCCACACTGTGTCACATTTTAAACTCTAAAGGTAAAGAGGATGAGAGGATGAGAGGTCAAGGTTCCCCTTACAACACCATAAATCTTCTTTGTGGAATATTCCAATTTTCACTGACCAATCTAGTACAAGATACAAATCCCACAGCATTTCCATACAGCCTGTAAGAATCATTACATTCCCACACTGTGTCACATTTTAAACCCTAAAGGTAAAGAGGATGAGAGGATGAGAGGTCAGGGTTCCTCTTACAGTACCATAAATTATCTTCTCTGTGTTAAATATTCTAATTTTTACTAACCAATCCAGTACAAGATACCAATCCTACAGCATTCACACACAGCCTGTAAGAACCATTACATTCCCACACTGTGTCACATTTTAAACCCTAAAGGTAAAGAGGATGAGAGGATGAGAGGTGAAGGTTCCCCTTACAATACCATAAATCATCTTCTCTGTGTTAAATATTCTAATTTTTACTGACCAATCCAGTACAAGATACAAATCCTACAGCATTTCCATACAGCCTGTAAGAATCATTACATTCCCACACTGTGTCACATTTTAAACCCTAAAACTTTAAACCCTAAAAGAGGATGAGAGGATGAGAGGTCAAGGTTCCCATTACAATACCATAAATCTCCTTCTGTGCTGAATATTCTGATTTTCACTGACCAATCCAGTACAAGACACAAATCCTACAATTCACACCCAGCCTGTAAGAATCCATTACATTCCCACACTGTGTCACATTTTAAACCCTAAAGGTAAAGAGGATGAGAGGGTAAGAGGTGAAGGTTCCCCTTACAACACCATAAATCTTCTGTGCTGAATATTCCAATTCTCACTGATCAACCCAGTACAAGACACAAATCCTACAATTTACACACAGCCTGTAAGAATCCATGACATCACCACACTGTGTCACATTTTAAACCCTAAAGGTAGAGAGGATGAGAGGATGAGAGGTCAAGGTTCCCCTTACAACACCATAAATCTCCTTCTGTGCTGAATATTCTGATTTTCACTGACCAATCCAGAAAAAGACACAAATCCCACAGCACTCACACCCACCCAGAGTTATCAGGATATTTTCTAGAAAATTCCTTTCTTTAGGATTTTTCCTCTGAGAAGCTGAGAGGCCTCAGGAACAAAATATAAACATTGATTATATCATTAATTAATGATTATTGCTGCTGTGGGATGGACAGGTGATCTGTGATTGGTCTCCTGTGGTTGTTTCTAATTAATGCTCAATCACACTCAGCTGAGATTAATTAATAAGATTTTTTAATCACTCCACTTATTTCCTTGCCAGCCCTCTGATAAATTATTTCTTGTATTCTTTTAGTATAGATTTAATATAATATGTTAATAATACAAATAATAAATAATATAAAGATTGCTTTCATTTCAATCTTGCTTCAAGTTTCCATATTCTCAAAATTTTCTGCCAGGCAATCACATTTATAATATCATATAATTATAATTATATAATAATAATTTAATTATATCATAATAATATAATTATATCATAATAATATAATTACAACAGAATAATTATATTTCTATATTTCTAGTTCTATTATATATAGAACTATATCATAATAATATAATCATAACAATTTATCTATATAATTATATAATTAGTATATAATACTACTAATATATATAATATAATAATAATATATATAATAATATATATATAATTATAATAATTATATTCATTATAATTATATTAATTTTAGACATAACATAACAATTATATTTTTAGTAAATTTATAATAGATTAAAAAAATTTATATAATCTATTTCCATAGTTATTATTATATTATTATAATATATTAGGACTTGAATATCAATATATTCTAATGTATATTAATATTATTATTATTACCATTGTATTATAATTGTATAATATTATACAATATATTGATTATATAATAATATTATTGTATATTGTATATATTAAATATATTATTGTATATATATTATATATATAATAATATTGTATATTACTATCTATTACATATATAATAATATTATATATTATTATACAGAAAAATATAATAATATATTTATTTATTATATCGTAATAATATAATAATAATAATATATTTATCATCTACCCCAACAAGCTGGATCCAAAAGAGGCAAAAAAATTTAAAAAAAATTTAAAAAAAATTTTAAATTTAAAAAATGTAAAAACATTCCCTGGAGTTGGGATCTCTGGCTGGACTCGTTTCCAGAGGGGTTTTGTGGTTGGAAATTTGGGAATTCCTGAGAATTCCTGGCTCAGGCTGAGCTGTGAGCATTTATGGGTTTGGGGCATTTTTAGAAATAAAAAATCTGTTCCCAAATTCAGCACCAGCCACAATTCCAGGATTCCACCTGGAGGTTTTAATCGGATTTTCTTGAGCATGTAATGAATGAGATACCAGCTGAAAAAACCCAAAAACATCCCAAAAAAAATCCCAAAAAAATCCCAAAAAAATCCCAAAAAGGAGCAAAGCCCCGTCCCCAAATTCAGCACCAGCCACAATTCCAGGATTCCACCTGGAATTTAATTGGTTTTTATTGGATTTAATTGGAGGTTTTAATTGGATTTTCTTGAGCATGCAATGAATGAGATACCAATCCAAAAAACCCCAAAAACCCACAAAAATCCCAAAAAGGAGCAAAGCCCCATCCCCAAATTCAGCACCAGGAAAAATTCCAGGATTCCACCGGGAATTTAATTGGTTTTTATTGGATTTAATCGGAGGTTTTAATTGAATTTTCTTGAGCACGTAATGAATGAGATACCAGTTCAAAAAACCCCAAAAAATAAAAACGAAAAATCCCAAAAAGGAGCAAAGCCCCGTCCCCAAATTCAGCACCAGTAAAAATTCCAGGATTCCACCTGGAGGTTTTAATGGGATTTTCTTGAGCACGTAATGAATGAGATACCAGCTCAAAAAACCCAAAAAAATCCCCAAAAAAATCCAAAAAAAATCCAAAAAAAATCCCAAAAAGGAGCAAAGCCCCGTCCCCAAATTCAGCACCAGCCACAATTCCAGGATTCCACCTGGAATTTAATTGGTTTTTATTGGATTTAATTGGAGATTTTAATTGGATTTTCTTGAGCATATAATGAATGAGATACCAGTTCAAAAAACCCCAAAAAATAAAAACCAAAAAACCCCAAAAAGGAGCAAAGTCCCGTCCCCAAATTCAGCACCAGCCACAATTCCAGGATTCCACCTGGAGGTTTTAATGGGATTTTCTTGACCACGTAATGAATGAGATACCAGTTCAAAAAATCCCAAAAAATCCCAAAAAACCCCAAAAAGGAGCAAAGCCCCGTCCCTAAAATCAGCACCAGCCACAATTCCAGGATTTCACCTGGAGGTTTTAATCGGATTTTCTTGAGCATATAATGATTGAGATACCAGTCCAAAAAACCCCAAAAAAACCCAAAAAGGAGCAAAGCCCCGTCCCCAAATTCAGCACCAGCCACAATTCCAGGATTCCACCTGGAGGTTTTAATTGGATTTTCTTGAGCATATAATGAATGAGATACCAGCTCAAAAAACCCCTAAAAAAAAACCCAAAAAGGAGCAAATTATGGTGAATTTCGCGGGATTCCACTCCAACATTTCCCCCAGAGATTCTCCGGCCACCTTTAATCCCCTCGCCCTCCTGCTGCAGGAGATAGGACAGAAAAATGGGATAAAAGCAGCAATTTCTGCGAGCCATTTACTCAAAGGCCGCGATTACAAAGGTCACCAAAAAAGCGATTTTTGAATGACCGCAGCTTGGCAGAGCCGGATCCTTGAATGGGCTCGTCCCGCCTGAAAGGAGCTGATTAAATTCCAATTTTTGGGAATAAGAGCAGCGTTTATCGGAGCTCCGCACGCTCCATCCCTTATCTCCATCAGCCGCATTCTTTATTTCCAGCGCTTTAATTACGCGCATTAACAGCAGCGAGCTCCTCCATTTATCCCCCGGCCTCATTTGCATTTTTCCTCATCAATGCCCGGCTAATTAAAAGCTCCTCGCGATAGGATCTGCATTCATTGCGGCTGACAATGGCCCGGTGAGCGAGAACCGCCGATTCCAGGGTGCCTTTGGAACGGTTCATTTAAAAATGAACATTGGAAATCTGTGAAATTGAAATGTTTTAAGTCGGCCCTGGGATCTGTCAAGGATGTCACCCCCGAATCGCTGTTTTTAGAGGAAATGAACATTTGAAATCTCTGAAATCCAAACGTTTTAAAGTCGCAGGATGTCACCCCCGACTCTTTGCTGTTTTTAGAGGAAATGAACATTTGAAATCTCTGAAATCCAAACGTTTTAAAGTCGCAGGATGTCACCCCCGACTCGGTGTTTGCTGTTTTTAGAGGAAATGAACATTTGAAATCTCTGAAATCCAAACGTTTTCAAGTCGGCTCCGGGATCTGTCAAGGATGTCACCCCCGACTCGGTGTTTTTAGAGGAAATGAACATTTGAAATCTCTGAAATCCAAACGTTTTCAAGTCGCTCGGCCCCGGGATCTGTCAAGGATGTCACCCCCGACTCGCTGTTTTTAGAGGAAATGAACATTTGAAATCTCTGAAATCCAAACGTTTTAAAGTCGCAGGATGTCACCCCCGACTCGCTGTTTGCTGTTTTTAGAGGAAATGAACATTTGGAATCTCTGAAATCCAAACGTTTTCAAGTCGGCCCCGGGATGTGTCAGGGATGTCACCCCCGACTCGCTGTTTTTAGAGGAAATGAACATTTGAAATCTCTGAAATCCAAACGTTTTAAAGTCGCAGGATTTTACCCCCGACTCGCTGTTTGCTGTTTTTGGAGGAAATGAACATTTGAAATCTCTGAAATCCAAACGTTTTCAAGTCGCAGGATGTCACCCCCGACTCGCTGTTTGCTGTTTTTAGAGGAAATGAACATTTGGAATCTCTGAAATCCAAACGTTTTCAAGTCGGCTCCGGGATGTGTCAAGGATGTCACCCCCGACTCGCTGTTTTTGGAGGAAATGAACATTTGAAATCTCTGAAATCCAAACGTTTTAAAGTCGGCCCCGGGATCTGTCAAGGATGTCACCCCCGACTCGGTGTTTTTAGAGGAAATGAACATTTGAAATCTCTGAAATCCAAATGTCTTAAAGTCGGCTCCGGGATGTGTCAGGGATGTCACCCCCGACTCTTTGCTGTTTTTAGAGGAAATGAACATTTGAAATCTCTGAAATCCAAATGTTTTAAAATCGGCCCCGAGATGTGTCAGGGATGTCACCCCCGACTCGCTGTTTTCAGAGGAAATGAACATTTGAAATCTCTGAAATCCAAACGTTTTAAAATCGGCCCATGGATGTGTCAGGGATGTCACCCCCGACTCGCTGTTTTTAGAGGAAATGAACATTTGAAATCTCTGAAATTCAAATGTTTTAAAGTCGGCTCCAGGATCTGTCAAGGATGTCATCCATCCTGGAGGATCCCAGGAGAATTCCTCCATCCATCCTGGAGAATCCCAGGAGAATTCCTCCATCCATCCTGGAGAATTCCTCCATCCATCCTGGAGAATTCCTCCATCCATCCTGGAGGAACCCTGGAGAATTCCTCCATCCATCCTGGAGAATTCCTCCCTCCATCCATCCTGGAGAATCCCAGGAGAATTCCTCCATCCATCCTGGAGAATTCCTCCATCCATCCTGGAGAATTCCTCCATCCATCCTGGAGGAACCCT